>JAUTXX010471515.1:546-12548 GCA_032273605.1 Panulirus laevicauda
ACACAAACATGGTCTGGTACAACATAAATGCATCAAATAAACTTCTCATTCTTCATCAAGTGTAACATGCAAAACAAGAAACTAAGCTTAGCTGGAAAAATGGTAACCCATATCTCTGTAAATACCACTTAAACCATTCTACTACAATATCTGTTCATATGGCTTTCCCATAACAAAATGAAATGATGTGCACTCAACTCGATGACTATTCTGAAAGTTAAGCAGTTACAGTTTCTATTACGAGATATGGATTTATGTGCATACCATGTCCGTGTCACATAAACTCATGTGAAGCATTACAAGATTGCTTAGACCTACAGCGACTTATGCCTAAGAACCAACTCTCTGACATTTAAATCTTAAAAGAAAGGAAATCAAAACAGAAGGAAAAGAAGCTGGGTGTGTTTATCTTAGTAAGTGTATTAGTAAAATGGTTCTGTAGGTGGTTCTTGTTTTCAGCTGTGCACATCAAGAAGTTGTGCATACATATGATGACTTCTGTTCTAAGTATGTACTACTAAAACTGATAAATAAGCTCTGGAAAAAACTGAAGACAGAATTTACAAAAAGTAAACTTCTTTATATATCACTCTGATCAGTTTACTAATCTGAAAAGCAGAAAGCCTCAAGAGAAAGTACTGAGAGCACTGTAGTAAGGAATTGAAGGGGAAAAATTTCCAGTCAAGTCTGGTAAATATTCTAATCCTACAACCAGAAATTTATGAAATCACTGGTTGATGGAAATAAAATCTTTATGATTAAAAAGATTTACATACCATTCTTTTCTTACAAACAAAACTAAAATTTTTATGATTAGAAAGATATATGTACCATTCTTTTCTTACAAACAAAACTATCTCAATCACACCCAGGAATTTTCAACAACTTGAAGAGCAGCATCAGTTTAAGATATTCATAAGGCTAGCCAGTTTCAGTTTATGTTGCAGAACATCTCTCTATAACTTTGACACCCGTTTCCTTTGGAAACTCCCTTAAGTGGGTGGCCACAGCAAAAGAACCTCAATAACTGATGAACTCCAGTACCGCTTTTTCATCCTTTAGTGCCACTGACTGAGGGCAACACTAGGGAAGTGTTTTCAGATGCTCCTACCTAATGTTCCTAACAACTACTCCTACCTAATGTGTCTAATCAATATTTCTGCCTAATTAAGGCCTACAATATATCAAATGAAGATATATATAAATGAGCCTTCTCTGGAGTACTCTCAAAAGACCAGTGGGTATACTACACTTGATCAGAGATTAAGAGTGAATGACAACACAGAACTAGCAAACTAGGCCAGCGGAGGGCCAGAACATTAGACAATAGGAAAGGAAATGAAATCAGTGAGAAAAATAAGCATCATGGTTACAGGTTGAAGTTTCCATAGGAAATGGTTAGTATCAGAATAACTTTAAGAACAAGACCATGAATGGTGAGCTTAAGGGGGTTTGGAGGTGTCCTGTAAGCTAAAATTCAAATGGGTTTTCTAGGCAACAGTAAATGTTCTAAAACTGCTAAGAAAAAATATAAGCAGTGATATATCAATTACTCACTCAAGTATTTTCATAAATCAAAGAAATAATGTACATTTTGCAGAAGTATTTGGCTATAAAGGATAATATCATCGTTTACAGCATCAACATCTTTGCAACAGTTGAAGAAGTAACAGGGTGAAGAGCAATCCTGATGACCAAGAGAAAGGAAAATGTTGCTGTATGGTGTTCATAATCTCCTTCAAAACTTATATCTTATGGCCCTATCAGAGGCAAAAACAAAGGCAAACTTATATGACCCAACAGACACACCTATCTCCAACCAACAGCTCCTGCTGGTGGCGTCCATCAAACGATACCCAACACGTGTTCCGAGCTTCGCAGTTCAACTTGATCTGTAAACATTGAATGAGAGTGGCATTCACTCTAAATAAACAACCCATGTTTTCTGAAAAAGAATTTTCAGTCCACTTCATTACCTGATGATAAAGAGGATAATTGAGAAACAACTGCTGTTGACTAGATGACAGGCAGTTTGAGAAAGCTTGATATTTCTCAACATGCCACTCCACACTATATCTTAAAAGTAACAGTTTTAGTGTGCACTGCTATATAAGTTGGTGAAAATGGTAGTTCCTCTTGTCTTGGAACATCCCTCATTACTGAAGTTCCCTGAACTTTTGTGTATGGTGTTCACAATCACAACTAAGCATAATTCACTACACATGTTCATTCACTAACCATAAGAAATCTGCACATGCAGGAGTAATGTCATTTACCCAAAGGCTTCAGAATGTGTACAAAAATAAATTCTCTCACTTGGCTTAGGTGAAGTAAAACTCAGTTTCACAAATGCACATAAACAGATATGAAACTCAATTTATCACAACTAGGACCATGTGCCACAAATGTAAGGGGTAGTACTGTACAGAGTATCATAACTGGTGCAGTACTTTGGCAATGAAATGGAAGTAGTTCAAGAAATAAACTATTACAGAGGTGGATAGGAAAATCAATCTAATCTTCTTTATGACAGACTAATCACTGACCTTTACCTTGTCATTCACGTATTAGAATTAAACCTCACATTCAGTGTCTATTATGACAAAATTTCACCATCTTAATATGTAGTCTGCATGGAATCATACCATTACCATACACAGTTACTTGCAAGAACAAATATGGTGGCTGAATGGGATAAACTAAGTGACAAACTATGAATGTAGACATTACACAAATTTTCAAAAATTGTATGACAATAAAAAAAAATTTAACAGATGGGACTCCACAAGAATGAACTCCCTCCTCATATTGTAAAATCAGTTAATCTCAATTAAGCAACTTCAGTTAATTTAATAAACCAATAATTTTATCATCATTACATGTACACACCTACACACACAATTAGGATGGTATATGAAACAGCAAATCACACACTTTGAGATGGTAAAGTACGGCAATACTAATGGGCGATTTCAATTATATAAAGGTTAATGGGGAATTTGGATTCCTGTGGTTGCAGAGTTCCCCATGGAAACTATTTCTTAGGAGAGTATACATGAAAAATTCCTATGCCTGCATATCACTGAGCAGACTAGGATCAAGCGACATCATTATTAGATCTCATTTTCACAAATACTATGGATACTGAAAACAGCATATACGAAAACCCTAATGGAAAAATTCCTAGGGCTGCATGTCACCGAGAACACTAGAATCAGTGGGCATCATTATCATTAGATAAAGCAAAAAGAAATCAAAAGACTTGAAACTACTGAAGGAGCCTGAGGACTTAGATGTGCATGTAATATCAACGCATCTTGCATACAATCAAAACAGATGGCCTTAACACATGACCCTGCCGATACCTGATGACTCTGAGAACCCTATATCATCCTCTCCTTATGGAACCCTTTACTTTCTAGGCATGCCCAATTTCAGCCTCCTTACATGAAGAAAATAATGGAATGCATTTGTAAACAATATATCCATTTGTTTTGCTCATTCAATAACATTTACAGTATTTTGTTATCAAACTGTTATTTGTATAAGGATGGGAACAAACCTTTTGGTACCATCAGTGTCTACAAAACATATTCCCACAGCCTGAGGATTTTTACCAAAATTCCAAATGTCCCCCAAAAATATTGAGAACTATTTGAACATATTAGGCAACCTAGCTATATCTCTGATGCTCGATCCTTCTGGGAACTCCCTCAAGGGAGCGGCCAAGGCAAAAGAGTTGCCACAACTGTTGAATTCCGGTGTCACTTCTTAGCCTTTAGACCACTGGCAGAGGGCAATTCTAGTGCAGTGTATTCAGAGGCTTGTACCTAACTCTACCAGATGTTCCTGCCTGATGTCCCAACCTACATGATGCTACCCGATTTATGACCTATGCAACTTACGACCATCTGTACATACAACCTGAAAAAATATACATAAAAAAATATGTGAATATAAAAATTATGCTTGGTTGTATGTCCACCACTGCTAATAGCTGCATGTGTACAATAGTGAATGTCACACGATCCTGGCATTGTGTACATCACAGCATCTCTCGGTTACCATTCAGTAAGTGCACATTATCTAAGTGAATCTAATGAATTTTCATGCTGGATTAAACCACTTTTGTATTAAACTTGTAGAAGAAGATGAGCAAGAGGAAAACCCCATCACATGTTGATAGATCTGGCAAGAAGCTGAGGACGACACTTGATTTGGAATTGAAAATGAAGGTAATCATCCAATATGAAGGAAAAAAGTTTATCTGAATACACATAATCTACAGTTGTCCCATTCGATGGTCTCTAAAATTTCAAAAGAAAAAAAGAAAAAAAAAAAAGCGAAGCAGCAAAAGGTTCGGCAAGTATGAGGTCTACGATAATAATAAAGCAATGACAAGGGCCCATCCACAAAATGGAAAAGTTGTTGATGCTGTGGATGGAAGATCATATTAAAAATGTATACCACTAAGCTTCCTAACAATTCAGGTGAAGGCTAGAAGTCTTTCTGAGACTTTAAAGGAGCGAGCAGGAGAGGATTCCATCAAGAACTTCACAGCAAGTCATAGTTGGTTCAATAGATTTATAAGAAAATATAATTTGCACAACGTTCGAGTCACAGGTGAAGCAGCAAGTGCAGACAAAGGAACTGCTGAAAAGTTCATTGAATGTTTGGATGAATCGGTCCATTAACTAAAGAATCTTGAATAAAAGGTAAAAAGAAACTACAGAATCATATAATAAAGCTGGCCAATAAAAAAACAAGATAATCATGATAGAAATTGAGTTGGATGAAAGAATGCTGTATAGATATATGAATTCTACATGCAGTACTGACATATGTCCATTTTGAGATCCAACCAGTCAGTCAGAATGGAACTCAGACGTATGTTGGGGAGCATCTGTATATGTATATATATTTTTTCTTTTTTACATTTGCCATTTCCCATGTTAGTAAGGTAGCGTTAAGAACAGAAGACTGAGTCTAAGAGGGAATCCTCACTTAGCCCCTTTTTCTGTTCCTTCTTTTGGAAAAGTAAAAGTGGGGTGGGAGGATTTCCAGCACTCCACTCTGTCCCCTTTTAGTTGCCTTCTACAACATGCAGGGAATACGTGGAAAGTATTCTTTCTCCCCTACCTCCAGGGATATATGTATATATGTTTATATATATATGTATATGTGCATATATGTGGATGTGAATAAATGATGAATTATAAATAATGAATGGCACTACCTTGTTAATGCTGGAAATAGTGATCAAGTACATGAAAAATGTATATTCTGTATCCATCAAAAAAATTTTGTGGTACAGAAATTAGTTTTGTCATTCAAATTGGTTTTAAGTTAATGTACCTCATTTCCTGTCAATATACCACTGGACTCCGCCTGCTCGAGGTTACACTACAGGTGAAAAGTTACCTTTGAAAAGGCAGCATCACTGAGAATAGTTTCATAAAAGGAATTCTCACTCTGAAGGAGTCTTCATTTCCCTGTTATTGGAAGTAGTGTGGCCTTGGGCTGCAGGAACCTTTAGAAAGGTTCTGGGGTTACTATAGGTAAATGAAATATAACTATGGTTTCTCCCCAGGCTTTTGTGATTTTAATTGGGAAGATCATGTTGATAAAGTTATATGATAATTTACTCTTTCAGTGCATTGAAGTTGATTAAATAGATATATTGTGTATGTGCATGGCAAGAATTTCACATATTGGCTGAATAATTAGTTATAGCGTATGGAATTTAATGATATATTTTCCAGACTTTTACAGAATTGAAATTTGGCATATAATTTGTTGCACCAGTGAAATTGTTGAGCGTGCAGAGTACCTTTCAAATGACATTTGCAGTAGTACCTATTGCTTTCATTAACTTAGAGAATTCCAGTATGAAAGGGAGACCATTTAACAATTTGTTCCATTTATAGGTATTATGTTGCTGAAGGAGTCAGGCTGCATTCACAGGAAACATGGAGACAAGTGGCTGGGTCAGAAGGAAAGGCTTTAGTGGAGAAATACATAGATTCTGTGGTCAGTGCTAATTTTTTTTTATTGGAGATTGTCCTGCTGATTGTTTTACTGTCTGCTGCAGCAGTATTATTGTTACTAGAATATACCTTGAGGACCCCTTTTTTGGGGCCTCCATAGCTTTGAGGGAGCAGGGTAAGGTGGTCTCCTTTGTGGCAAGAAGGTCCTCAGTGATGCTTTATTCTTTAATGTATTATAAAGTGGCTTTTTGTTTTTGGTGTAACCACTCACAAGTGGAGTCCTTTAACACCACTGCATGCTTACATAACCTTAAATAGAATCATGTACACAGAACTTGTTGGCTGAAAGCGAAATGCGTGTACAACATATTTTGAATCGGAAATTTACATTAGAAGCAAAAATATCGAGTATTATTCAAATATATAAAGTTATACTTAAATACTGAATGAAGAATGACTTAATTTTTGATGTTTACTACCTTAACAATGATTATCAGTTTAGGTTGTTAGTAGATGTTAGATGAAAGTGACAAGAGATATTCTCATATCTGACTTATGAATGCCAAAGTCATGCCCCTTAGAATTGTCTTACATCCTTTGCAGCTCTTTCGTTTCATCTTAAAGGTAAGCTACTAGGTTAGACTTATCTTTTCTTTACATTTTCCATTTATATGTAGTGAAACTGCATATGGCCCCTAGTACCCTGAACTCTAATGTATAAACCATCTCTAAGGTTCCAACCAACCCTGTGTCCAGTAAGAGGGAAAATGTAGGCAGTATCAGCATGGACTCTTCCAAGACCCGAGCTATTGTGGTAGATGTGACTCTTCACCCATCTCACAGACCTTTATGGCCTTCCTACTAACCTTTTTTCTTTTATCTCACAAACAGGTATGGTCTTCCTACCTGTCTTCTGTCGATTGCCACATAGAAAGTAATTTGTTTAGTACCACCTTACTTTTCTCAGGGACCAAAGTCTTATGATATTTCAACAAATTTTTCCCAGACATGAGTACAACCTACACCCATGCTATAATTTGAAAATAGTCTAAACTCACTCAACATCAGCTTGCCTGTTGCACATCTTGTGGACCTTCAATCCTCAAATTTTGATATTCTCGGCTTAAGCTTTGACCATCAGTTGCTACTTTTTTTTTATTTTCCTTTCACTTCCCTGTTAACTGTCAAACTTCATATCATTAGGGAAAAAAATATCCTCTCATCCTGGTGCTTCGATCTTCTACTGAGGACACATCATCATATTCCCCAAAGAAGAGCTTGAATCCTCCCACATAGATTAAAGGGTCATGAGAGGGTGAAGGCATTCATAATGATATGGAACGAGTTATCAGTCATTGGACATTTGTTCCAAACTGTCATGATGACATTCAGCATTATAGTTTAGTTTTTCACCTCTGATCCCAGGGGCTTATTACAGTTTTGCTCCTTACTGGTTCAGTTGATTACATCCTTGTAGCAATTTCTCTGGTTACTTTACATCCTGTTGCTTTCCTATATAAATGCCCCCCCTCCCATGACATTTTGTAATTGATAATCAGATTAACTTGCAAAAACTCTCTTTCATTTTGCCTTGATGGATGGCTGCCTCTCTTTGATGATGTATCTGTCTCCACTGAGCTTATAGCAGAAGTTATTATTTCAGGAATGAAGACATATATTACATTTTTCTCTGAAACTATCTCAACTGTATGGTTTGATGACTCCTGTTTTGGGCCTTTCAGGAAAGGGTCCTGGCATATCAGGCATAGAAAATTATCTCCTTTTACACTAATTCATATCTCATCTTTTTGTGGTATTGTTACAAATCATATATTAATGAGATTCAAATGAAGGGTATAACTTCTCATATTTCTCCACTGATAGGTCTTTTGAGTCTTTGGCTGGAAATATGTTCATCAACTGCCACCACTGTGTATTTCCTTCTCTTCCATATGAATGATTCTATAGCTGTAACTCTTAGCTCTTTCAATTGGGTTTTTATGTTGTTCCTTTCACCTTTTGATTTACTTTTTTCTTTTTGACATACTCCAAAAAGGCATTCTTTTCTTTGGACACTTGCTAGGTGTACAAATTGTTACTTATAGCAAACTGGGGGATTTCTATTGGGATTTTCCATTTTGAGTAATATTAAACAGAACTTTAGGTTACATTATTTTGCCTTCATGAGGAGGCTGTTAATTTCAATTGTATCTCTGTCATCACCTATGTTTTTGTAGCAGGTGATGATCAACTGATGATCTGTTGATCACAGTTGTAATGCATGAGTTTCTTTAATCACCCTTCCTCTCGGGGAATGCTGATCAGTTTGGTGATTTTGTCAGGCTTTGCAGAGAGAATGTGAAGATTATACAACAATTTGAACACTTCAGAGTCTTTAGCATGGAAAAAACGAGACCTCTAATTTTCTTGCAGAATGGTGGATTGATTTCCAAGCGCTTTATCTGTGTATTTTCGACTTCAACATTTTTCAGCTCACTCTTAAATATATGTTTGAGATTCTGTTTTCTGAGGATCTCAGTAGAACCCTTTTCTCGACCAGTGTAGAAGCTTTTGAAGATGCTTAATCCTTTATAACCAGTGTAATTACCTATTTGTAATTACCGACTTGGACTGTATGGGGAGGGAGTTTTACTCCCATGGGGCCCCATTTCTTAAACATTCTTAACTGTCATACAGCTGCTTCTTAGATTTATGTATGCTCTCTACCTTAACAATGACCTTACTCATTCTTTTCCATTTAGTAACTAAAACTATAAAGTACTTTTTAATTCTTTTTTAACAAATTTCTTGATTGCTGCATCTCTTGAAAAACTGTCCACTTAGAATCTTCTTCATTTATCTATTTTTTTTCTTTGCAGATAATCACTAAAAAAGGCTCTGGCTTAGAATCTCGTGATTTTGAAAACCATCTTTTTTTTGGATAATCAAGCACGTAAAATTGTCCACTTCTGAATTTTAAACACATCTTTATGGATAAATGTAATCAAGCACTTGAAAAACTATCCATATAGAATCTTTTGAATTTGAAAAACGTCTCGTATGGACAAAGACTTCAAACACTCATAAACTACCCACTTAAATCTTTTGAATCATAAACACATCCTTTTTAAGTAAAGATAATCAGACGCTCTAAAAACTGTCCACGTAGAATCTTCTGAATTTTAAGCATCTATTTCAGATACAGATTTTTCAAACTGAGAATAGCCTGCAAAATGAGGGCTTATTTGTCAAACTGAATTAAACAATGTTGATTGTTTATCTAAGCTCCTTTGAGCTTTATCTGCAAGAAGCATTCATGTTGGAGCCAGAATTTGCATGTCTTTTACAGACAGGGCTGCTGACTTAAGCTGTTACACAAGTTATGTGGATTCTACTTTGACTTATCAAAATACCTGATTGTTAAGTTTTATATGGGGAGCTTTTGGTTTCTAACGATTTCTGAATTACACCTCGTTTGGATCTGATCGATATCCCCACATTTGTATATGTTATATTTCTTAGAGTACAATCCAGAGTGAAAACCAGGTGTCACTAAGGATAAAGTCCTTTCTTTTGGTTCTTCATTTTTTTCTTGTGTTTTGTAAGTTTCTTTCTTCATGTGTTTATAGTGCTCATCCACATGTGAGAAATGTAGCTTTAAAGATAGAAAATCCATATTTCTTTCGTCAGCATAACCTTATAGGCATCCATATAATTTTCCATCCTTTTCTGCTGTTCTTTCCTTTTTAATAAACTTTTTTGTGAGTTCTGACAGTAACACACTAGAAGTAGGGAGACTAGTGATTATTAAGTGTATGTGATCATTTGGCTGCAGCTTGGCACATCACAACCTCATCATGGTGTCATGGTTACACAAAGTTCTGTTGTTTCCTCCATGAGTGGGACAGTCTGGACAAGAAAATCATTTTGTAAAGAAAGTGTGGCCAAAGTGAACATCATTGACTCCATTGAAGAAGAATGATCCTGAGAAAATCTATCTGCCTCCTTTGCACATTAAGCTCAGGTTGATGAAGAACTTTGTTAAGGGTATGGATAAAACTGAACATGGATTCACATATTTGAGGAATAAATCCCCCAGAATCAGTGATGCAGAAATCAAGGAGTGTCTTTTTGTAGGGCCACAAATCAGGATTTGCTTTGAGATGAAAAGTTTGATGAGGAGTTAAATGATGTTGAAAACTGCATGGCTGTCATTTAAGAGAGTTTGCAAAGATTTTTTTGGGAATCACAAATCAGAAAACTACTGTGATGTAAAAGATCTGTTGACTTCATATAATGCTCTACCATGCAATAAGAGACTAAAAATTCACTTTTTGGACTTGCATTTAGACTTTTTCCCAGAAAACCTTGGGACAGTCGGTGATGAGCATAGTGAAGGATTTCACTGGGATATTTTGGACATGAAAAAGTGGTACCAAGGAAAGTGGAGCCCCTGTGTTTGCAGATTACTGCCAGACAGTAAGGAGGGATGTTCCTAAGGCCAAATATAGCCAAAAATCATACACTTCTACATTTTAGTGGTAAATTTTTTTAGTGTAGTGCAAGCCATATTTATGAATGAGTAATATGCACTTATTGTAAAATATAATTTCTCTGTCACTTAAAAGCCATGCCTGAAAGAATAAATTCTAAAAACATATTCGAATTCAGCATAAAAAGTTCTATAAGGTCCACCTGTTTTAGTTCATGGGACAAAAAAAGGTAAAATTTTGTTGACCAGTGTTATGTAAGCATGAATGAGGCTTGAGGTATCTATGCACTCTTCATTCTTGCTTGATGAATAACATAAAGGTATCGTGCAAACAAATATATAAAAATTGGTCATATTAGAGTATAAGCCTTTGCTCACACAAGCCCTCTGGACATATGGATATTTATGAATGAACCGAGAGTCAACATGTACGTAATCCAACCTATGTAAGTGGGACTGGATATGAAGTTAATGGCTAGAGAGAAATAAGGCAGTTACTAGCTAGAGTTTTTAAAGAAGTGAATTTGAAATGGATTGACAGA
The DNA here is from genome assembly GCA_032273605.1 of Panulirus laevicauda. Classification (NCBI taxonomy): domain Eukaryota; kingdom Metazoa; phylum Arthropoda; class Malacostraca; order Decapoda; family Palinuridae; genus Panulirus; species Panulirus laevicauda. The sequence continues at coordinate 11,568 of JAUTXX010471515.1, forward strand.
TTAACCTGAAAATTCTGTGATTATATAGCAAATCAATGGATAATAAGAATATTACCTTGAAGTATGATGAGAATGGGATAAATGAATAGCATATTTAGTTAAAGTATGGAGGGTGATAAGAAATGATTTATCAGATGAGAATTAGGTAAACCATTTGCATAAGTATTTAGGTGTCAGGATTTTTGTGATACAGTGTAATTAATTAGTTATGACCCACAGTAAACATATCAAAATAAGCCATTTTGTAAAAACAAATGATATTTATTTAGAAATAATTTTATATCATTTATTTGATGATATTGAGGTTTAACAATTCCACTCAAAATCCACAGGTAAGCTATTACATAGAAGCAACTGAAGCAGATAATCATGCAGTGCGTGAAGCAGCTTGTGCATGTATTGCAGAGTTAGCTCTCAAGATTGCAACTGATGCTGTACGAGCCCATGTACCTGACTTGCTACATGCCCTGACTGTCTGTTTCAATGATGACTCATGGCCTGTTAGAGATGGTGAGGAAGTAGTAGACTAACAGCTTCCTGTATTTCATTCACGATGATGTATTTAATATAAACTGTCCTTTGTACTGTAAAAGTGTTTAGTTGGTCTAATCCTTTTTTTTTTCTATTATTAATAGGTACGCTGTAAAAACTGTGATCTCATTCAACTTAAGATATTAATGAAATCATGGCTTACTCATCTGTTCCAGATGCTACCTTGCCATTAAGGGAAATGGCAAACAAGTATGAAAATAAATTCATACATAAATGTGGCTGGGGATAGGGGAGAAAGAATACTTCCCACGCATTCCCCACGTGTCGTAGAAGGCGACTAAAGTGGACGGGAGTGGGGGATAGAAACCCTCCTCTCCTTGTATTATAACTTTCTAAAAGGGGAAACGGAAGGAGGAGTCATGTGGGGAGTGCTCATCCTCCTCGAAGGCTCAGATTGGGGTGTCTAAATGTGTGTGGATGTAACCAAGA
>JAUTXX010471843.1:0-12546 GCA_032273605.1 Panulirus laevicauda
CATGCATATTGGCGGTCTCCCCCCCCCCCTCCATCCTCCACCCCTCCCCCTTCCACTCTGATGTCCCCGCCTGCGTGCGCACCCCTGGATGTGCACAAACAACCCATCACTGCCCCTTGGATGCACATATGACAGGGTAGTTACAGCGACCATTTCACTCAGCGACTCTGTAAATCAGGCGACACATGAGAAACTCTTAAACTATGAGGAAAAGAAACGGTTAAGTCGTCAAAATTTTTCGTACTTTTGTATCTGAAAATATTGTTTGTACAGCTGATGGAAAGTGGACCTACGTCATACGTAGATCCACTTTATGAAATACGTAATTTGCTACATAAACGTTTGTTGTTCTAGTTTTGACCTTTGGCCTTACCCTCACAACGACTATCTTGACCTCACAATCTTCATTTTAAAGATATGTAACGTCATAGATACGTAATACCTTGATTTCGCATGACGCGTACGGCGCTAATTCAAATGGGATAAAAGGATATGAAGATCGTAAGGATGAAAAAGGTTGTATGTATAGGGCATTGCATGAAGACGTGCTGAAAATATTGCCAGTTCAGATAGTCCGAACGGGGCATTCGAAGCGGTTTCATCCACAGCAGAAAAGCAGACCTTTTGAATGTAATGCCTTATGGTGGTCTCTTCATTCGGGGGTTTTGTTGACAAACGTCAGAGCAGGGGATGTGTATCCCTGCCTTGATTTATTTGTAACATTTCATACGATTGTTTCCGTGTAAACTTGCATGTTTCGAAACGCTTTTTTGTCCGTTGTGACAATTTGACAACTCGGTCTTTGTGCGATGTGCTTGCCGTCGGATATTAAAAAATTGCTTTTGATAGTTTGGTCGATAAAAGCAGAATGAATAACGGGACAATGTAGAATTGCCAACAAAAGTGCGGGGATATTCGTGTTTTCCTGGGACGCGCCTGGTCGAGGCTGTGCCGAGCTACCCCTGTCTCTGCCATTCGAGACAGAGAGTTCGGAACAGCTTCGACCAGGCGTGTCACCAGGCTCTCTCTCTCTCTCTCTCTCTCTCTCTCTCTCTCTCTCTCTCTCTCCAGAGGGTTCGTTAACAGCTTCAACCAGGCGCTTCCCAGTCTTGCTCTTTCTCTCTCTTTCTACCCATGTCGAAACAAAGGGTCCGATACAGCTCCGAAAAGGCGTCACTCAGGACTGATATCCCTGACGGTTCATGTAGTGATGGCCGTCACGTCAGTGTAGAATCCTATACTTTTAAAGAGACGAATCAACCAAAACATCTGAACACTATAACCGTAGTTTCTTGTGAATGATGTTCAGTAAGAAGAGACTATGATGATCTATATTTACGACAAAGCCAGCGGACCAGGGTTGGGATGAGACTCAGTGAGGATCCGTAATAAAGATTTACTAACATACAACGTAAACAAATACCTGACCCAGTTATCTGTAATTTAATGCTAAATTAGACGTAATTTTTTTATGTTCAAGTTGCTCTATTATAACTTTGCTTCACCAAAGGTGATGGACAAATTTCAGGAAACTGTTCGAATCGTTGAATTGTATAACGAGGTGAAACGAGGATTAGCATGTATTTAAGAGTGAATGATAAAACTGGTACGTCACTACCGCATATATTAATGGATATCGAGCAAACGAGAGTAATCATGAAACCAATTCAGTTGGATTTAGGTAAAAAGTAACTTTAATAAAAGATTATTCAACGCAAAGTGAATAGAAATTTAACAAAAGCTTGAATATCCGGGTTTTTGTTAAATCCACAAGAGTATTATACTCACATGATGCGCTGGTTTTCTATTGAAGTCAGGCTCACATATTAGTTCCCTCCTGAGAGAACATATTTCACTATAAACTTTTAACTAAAAACCCGGATGACTTTACCCTCCCAGAACGTTGAACCAAAAGTTGTTGGGTTCTGTCAGAAGTTGAGCTTGCTTGTAGTGTCGGGTATGCTTGCCACTGAAGAAGTCACCAGTGGTGGATCCCCTGATAAACCACTGAGACTGTTGTCAGTTCTAGCTCTTCTCAACCACTGAGGCCGTTGTCAGTGGAGACTTTGTTGACCGGTGAAGCTGTTGTCAGTGTCGTTGGATGTGATGACCAGTTCCGTACTGAGGCCATAGAAGGTTGTCAGTATGATAGGTGTTCATATACGTAGAGTTGTCAGCTATATGTATACGGAAATGTTAGCTGTACAGGGTTTTCAGCTATCTGGGTGTGTTAGCTGTATAGGGTTGACAGCTATCTGGGTGTGTTAACTGTATAAGGTTGTCAGCTATCTGGATGTGTTAGCTGTATAGGGTTGTCAGCTATCTGGGTGTGTTAGCTGTATGGGGTTTACATATTTGGGTTATGATGGTAGATAGCATAACATGAATGGTGGTTTGGTTGGCAGCTCGTGTGGTGGAGATGTGGTTTTGCTGCCACCAGATGAGGTGGAGAGGTGGGTTGGTTGGTATTTAGTATGGTGGAATTATGGTGTTTGACATGCAGTGTGGTGGAATATGGCGAACTGTTTGACAGATCATAGGGTTGAATGATGGTTGACATCAAGTATGGTTGAATGGTGGTTTGGTTGTCACCCAGTATGGAAAAAATGATGGTTTGGCAGCCATCCCAATATGGTAGAATGGAGGTCTGAAAGGTAACTAGTATGGTAGAATATCTCTTTGGTGAGCACCCAGTATGGTATATTGGTAGACTGGTTGCCAACCAGTCAGGTGGAATGGAGGGCACCTCAGCCACACAGGTGGGAGGGCTGGACAGCTGCTGGGTGAGGGGAGAGCTTTAGTTGCTTCCATTAGAAATTTATTTACCCTTGTTGACAGATGAGCGCTTCCCCTATGATCAAATTTGCTGGAAAATTTCTCCCTCCAAAAACCTTATATAGGAAGCTTTCATATATGTGTATAGAAACTGTCTATCCTCAGAATTCATCATTAGATCATCAATTATTTACTCTGTCTTTCTTTCGAACTATTCCGTAGAAAACGAGCTTCAATAATTTTTCCCCCAAGAAGACCTCCTTCACTGCTTGTTTAATTCTATAGAAAACGAGCGCCATTATCTCTTTTCCCAGGACCTCCTTCATTAAGTTCTTGGAGTATAATAGATACACACAGGATTCTGAAGCTTATGTAAACCTTAGGGTAGGATGTCAAGTCGTCCTACACAGAGTCCCTGGCTGCAGATGGTGGAGGTGACAGGAATTAGTGCCGGCCCAAAGCCGCCAGCTGGACCTGAGCGCGTGCTTCCTCGCTGCCCCACGATGACGATGGACACGCTCGGTAATTCCCATCCGCCAGCTTCTGGAGCTGTCGTCTCCAGTTACCGGCGTTCACCCCCTAACCGGACATTGCCTAGACGCCGGTAGTAGCCGATCACTACCAGCCTCTCGACCCTCCCAATACAGGTTTCTCTTCTCTTCCTCCACAGGTTGACGATAGCGTCTTCAACTGGCCAAGCTGAGCGTTGGATCCTTCCCCTGGCGGATGTGAAGCACCCGTGTGGACCCAACTGTGACGTCTTCCATATAGAAAGGAGAAAAACGGGTTGAACCAACATGGTTCTCAAGTGCTGAAGATTTATATAGCTTTATGACAGTGATTTTTTTGTAAATCTCTATATAGTGTTGATTGATAACAGTAACAGGTACGTTTGAAAAGAACTTTGTACTTAGAAAGAGAGAAAGAGTGCCATTTTGAACGCTATTGTTCTTGTACAATACGAGAGATAATTAGTGGACCATCGTTTAGCCGCAAGAACCTCTCCTCTCACACGTTACCTTCCCTTCCTGCTGACGGCAGAGCCACTTTGACCCTACACCTCCAAGAGCAATATAATGTCAATGTTGGTCAGACGCGGGACCATGTGCCACCGTAGCTCTTCGCGCCGACTGCAGCGCAAGAGTCAGCAACAGAAGGCAGCAGCGGCCAGCATCCAGCTGCAGGGTCGACCAGGATCAGCCAGGGCCAAGTCTCCAGGGTCAGCCACCTCCATGGCCTCCTCCCCAGCAGGAGGACCATCGACCTCCAGAGGTCTGGGCGTCTCCAACACCAGAGGTTAGTACATGATCAACCCATGACCGTTCCTCTCTTGACGATTGTTTACTTTAGTTTCGCCACTTTATTTTATATTAAATGAAAACCATGAGATAACGTAGTACTCCATTACTGATCAAGATACTGTGGTGAAATGGGTTTGGACATTGCTATTTGCATCTTGCCACAGCGATATATATTCTAGACCAAACTAAAGCTGAGAAAAAACTCTGAAATTATGGTAAAACTTTGACTATAAAGATTTGTAATGATATACGTTAATGTCTTACCTAATAAACGTAAATTAATCCAACCAACGTAACCAATAACGTAAGAATTCCAGCACAGGCGACAATAAAAACAGAACGTCGCCGTTTTCCCGCCGTATTTAAAGTAACGATAAACGAGTCACCGCACAAACCATAACCTTGTTCCTTTTTCATTTACTTTTCATAGTAGTAAAACTATTTCATCCACAAAAGATCTATACACATTTAAACCTTCAAATATTTTTTGAAGCAGATGATAATCAGTGAAGCAATACACACATGAGCTCTCGAGCTCTCCTTGCGAGACCCTGTTGAACCGTCTCGAACTTTTCCGAATTTTTTTGTCCAAACTCGTTTAAAACACATGGGTGTCAATAATTACAACCCATTTTCTTATCCATAGGTTAAGATTGTTAACTCTGAAATAAAGTGGCGAAACTAAATTATATATGTTTGCTCTTTATTAGATTGTCAGTATCAGAGTAGTTCGTAAAGCTTCGAAATTTTGTCCGGGGGGTTCGTTGGGAACAAAGCCTCTCATGATGTACCGAACACTCTTACATGTAGATATCTAGACAATTCAGTCTTTATTACGAAATATAGGCAGACGTTGCTTCAGATAATTAAAACAGTAGAAAATGGGGTCCGTTAACCATTCTTACTGTTGCTTCCATTTACATTCAGTTATCCACAATGTTTCGTATATGTGTGGGTGTGGCTGTCAACTTCCCTTCCTTGGGCTGCTGACATTCACTCCACAAACACCCTCTCCGTCTCACACGTAACTCGAAACCTTATTGTAAAATTTTCCAGCAGTGAGAGCTACGCGCTGACCCTTGTCAATGACAGTATCACGTCATGGGTTAACTCCTGTTTCCATGTCCCGTTTTCCACTCCATTTCCCCGTGCTCTCTCCTTCTCCCCCTTTCCAATTCTCCATTTCACTCGCAAGTGATTTGGTTTTGCGTTCACCTCCGCACAGGTGCCATAACAAGTACCACCTTGATTGGCACCCGTCGCTGTCCTGAGTGTCACTGTTATTGGCACCCGACGGTCACCTGGGTTTCTTCTGTGCCACAGGGTACACCTACGATGTGCCACGGGGTACACCGTGCGATGTGCCACAGAGTACACCTACGATGTGCCACGGGGTACACCTGCGATGTGCCACGGGGTACACCTGCGATGTGCCTCAGGGTACACCGTGCGATGTGCCATGGGATACATGGTGCGAAAACTGGTTTACATGTATACTTGGGTATACGATGAAGGCTCAAGGTTTACATGTGTGTGTGTTTACGTAAGTTGCGTGTGATTATTTGTGTTTTAAAGCGAGAGTGTTTTACCCATCTCTTAACCTTGTATATATGTGCCATGGCTTTACTCGTATGTGTGTACACAAGTACACACCCCAGTCTAAGCCAGGTACTCATTTCTAGACCAGCCTCGACGGTAGGATGAATACCTGGGTTGCATGTAGGCCGACTGCCGAGCCCAGGATTCGAACCCAAACAAAAACTTGCGTGAAACATGATCAGCGACGCTAACCACTTCACCACGTAGACTCGTATATTTCTTTGTGTGTATGATCACTACTGGTGTTGCCCCGTCTCTTAACCTTTGGTGTATGTGTGTGTGTGTGTGTGTATGTGTGTGTGTGTGTGTGTTAGACGGGAGGTTTAGGAATGCGTTCGTCTACCTGTATCTTCTGATAGTCTATATTAACAACATTTCTTGATCAGTATGTACGTATGAAGATGGTAAAAAAGAAAAGTATAATCAATCTTGGCAGAATAATGAGGCAACAACATAACAGCTGAAAATGGATTTCGTCTTTATGATTACGTTTTATAAGTAAGTCGCGTCTCACGCACTTCGAAAAATACTTTAAACTAAGTTACCTTATCCCAAACTACCCTACCCTACCCTAACTCACCCCACATTCTAACTCAGCCTCGGTGAGTGACCGAAACAAGAATAATGTCGTGAACCATCGGTTAAGTGGTTACCTTAACACGAGCGATGGTCATGAAGCGACTGACGGTGTCAGGTGTCTCCCTACATCAGGAGAAGAATGTCAGTCACTTGGATCATCAGACTGTGCTTACCCGGAGTAAGGTGATCCTCAGGGTGTTGCCCCTGAACCCCATCAGCCCAATGACATAAGGTCGTTTATCTAGTGTCCTTTCACTCTTCACATCAGTCTTATATGATAATAGACTCATCCAGTCGTTGAAACTAGTCCATTTGGCACTCTATGGTGATCGCCTATAGCAGTTTAGCATTTAATTGTGGTAATCATTAGACTTAAAACACACACGAGAAGACTTTCAAAGTATTTTTTCACATAAAATCGAGTCATGAGAAGTTGAAACAAATCGTTCAACGGTACTTTGATAAACATGAATGGGTCTGTTTGCTCATAACACTTTCCTACGCTTCGTCAGAAGCATTAATCGTAAAAGTTGCATCATCCCTGGCGAGAGGGTCATGAAGTGGGGATCAATGTTTCACGAGGGAGGGTGGTTCCTTAAAGCCTTGTCCCCAGCATCTCTTCCGCCTCTCCTCCTGCAGGAGGACGAGGACCTGCGAAGGAATGCCTGGAGCAAAGTTTGGGCGTGTGGAATGTGAGGCCGGAGCGAGCCAGACAGGGGTTCGAAGGACTGCCCAGGAAATTCTCTTTTTTTTTCAGTTTCAAATCACTTCTGATGATACGTGATTCTTTTGTTAGATAAATCAATGGATTGTTTTTAGGGAATGGCGCCAAATATTAGCTCATGAAGCCAGGGAGTTTTGTAAGGAACTTTTGTAATGAATTGGTTGTCAGAAAACCTATGATAACACATCATTATTGATATCTCAATAGCTTTTATTCTTCGTAGATAGGAGTTAGTCTGCTCCCTGGGTGTTGGTGCCTGTCTACAGACGGCAGTCTACGCCTATCTCCTTCAATATTATACGGGTCGAAGCAATTTTCTCTGATCGTTTCCCCAGAATGTACCCAAATACAGCTGAGGGTTTGCCCTTAATACAACAAAATCATACATTAACTATTGATAAGGATTGAGTTCTGAAGAGCTGTAGAGTAGCAGACGGAAGAGTTTTATACAGATATTTGAAGCTTCAGTAGAAGACATCTGAAGTTTCAATACAAGACATTTAAAGCATCAAGATATTTTGAAGCCTCAATACAATACAAGTAAAGCTTCAGTATAAGGAAAATAGTGTCTTGTTATACACCAGAGCGAAGTAGAATATCATACTATTACAGGAAGAACAGAACAAGATTACACATCGTTAACGCCAAGCGAACGTTGTAAAAAATAAACATTCAAAGGAACCCCTGTAATGGGCATTCGTAATTCACGTGTACGTATGAATTATTCGTAGTCTAAATAAAGGTAATGACGAACATAATCGTTTATGACCCGAGTTGTAACACCGAGTTCCTGATTACTCTGTAAATAAGTCTCTTAAAGGACACGTCTCGCGGAAGTTCCCGGCCTCTTGAAATACAAGTCTCGCGTAGCTCCCAGCCTCTTGCACTACATGTCTCGTAGAATTTTTTGGCCTCTTAAACTACAAGTCTCTCTGAAATCCCGGTCTCTCAAAATATATGTCTCGTCGACCTCTTAAAGTACGTCTCGTTAACCTCCCGACCTTAAAGTACACATCTCGTTGACCTTCCGACCTCTTAAAGTACCGGTCTTTCAGAACTCTCGGCCTTAAAACTCGTTGACCCAGAGGCTGGGGGGCTTTAGTTAAAGATTTTTTTTTGAGCGCAGGACATGTGCCGCAGCAGGAGGGTTGTGCTTCGTCGCGGAAATAATGTAAAGAACTCGACCGATGTGTGAGGTGCGTCAGTGTCTGCATCATTCTTTCGTTGCAACGGAGTTATAAGAATGAAGGTTGTTACTGAGGGAGGATACGTGTGTGTGTGTGTGTGTGTGTGTGTTAGGGCGTGAAGCTAGGCGCCTGTGTGGGTATTTATGACCCGTTGGTGTGGGCATGGATTTATGTCTAGCATGGGTGTGTACATTGTATGGGTTTATGTGTAGGTTTGTGTGAATGTTTGAGTGTGTCGGCCGCCCCACTCACCTGACCACGGTCCCCGGCCTGTCACACACCTAAACGCGGTCCCCAGGCCGCCACACACCTGACCACGGTCCCCGGCCTGCCACTCACCTGACCACGGTCCGCGGGCTGCCACACTCACCTGACCACGGTCCGCGGGCTGCCACACTCACCTGACCACGGTCCGCGGGTCGCCACACTCACCTGACCACGGTCCCCGGGCTGCCACACTCACCTGACCACGGTCCCCGGGCTGCCACACTCACCTTCCATCACTATCAATATGCTAGACTCAAGAAGCGACCTGGTCTGTCCACCTGAACAGGTTTCGACGTCCGTTAAAGAGGAGAAAACCATCCAGTAAGACAGTGTGTGAACCTCCTTATTACGTCCAGGGTTAATGAGAAGCGTTGTTGCATACAGGGTCTCGCGAGATTATAGCTCGTGTTGTTAAGTAGAACCGTGACGAAGACGAGATGCTGAATATAGCAACTTGGTCGATACTTCCTTAAAGTAACTATTTACCCCACGAAACGTCTGGTTTCAGTATAGGACTTGTTTATGAAGAGCAGAGGTAGATTTAGATGCGTAGACGTATGTATATTATCTTGAAATGAAGGAAAGATGGTGTATAGACCACAAAATGGGATCAGGAAGGAAATATGTGTTCGTAGCGTTTACCATTTATGCCATTTCTTGTCTTTTTAATGATCATAAAATCGTATAATGTTTTAAAAGTCATTTTCTATTTTTTTTTCATTTTTTGTTCGTAAGCTTTAGCTGAGAACCATCACCCTGACGTTGATATCTGGTCAGCTTGTGCTTAGATGTCTCATAGTGATGTCTCCTGAGCTCATAAATCACCCCAGTTATCACCATTAGTTTTGATGTCATTTTCTCATGACGTTAGTTCGATAATTTCCCTTAGGTTACTAAAGAGCAGTTTACGTAGAAAAGAGATCCAGACAGTAGCATAAATTTCGAATCCAAAACCACATTTGAACCGCAGGCAGACAAATAGTTCTCGTTTTATAATCACACTTGACCAGGAACAAGTTTGAATCAATATGCACACAAACAAGTACAAATCCTCAGCCTAGACTCAGCCTCTGACCCAGATTTCGAACTACTTCGTGAGTGACCTGACCAACAGGTGTTAACCTGGTTTATGTCACTCACATACACTGTGTACAGGCCAAACGAAAAAGTTTCCCTCCGTCCCTCCTGGATGTGTCTGTCTTGCTTGAATTATAGAGCGAACAGAGATTTGACCACCGTCACTTGTCCTTCCACAGTAGCCACAATATTCTCTTAGCCACAGGCTACAACACACATAGTTATATTTCGAACCTGTGACACAAGCTTTGGTATCATTCGAGATAACAGTTTACTAGATTGGAGTCTTAGGTTCGGAATGTGTTCGGTTCATATGAAGCATTTCGTAAAGAATTTGTTTCTCGTATACAGACTGACCGTCAAAATCTTTTCAAATATCTTGGGATGTATTAAAGTTTGTTATTTTTCGAAACGGTCAGTTAACGCCGGGTGATGGATGAAGTGGAATATAGAAGAGGCGTCGTTTAACTTGATTTTCTTTACACTGAGATTTTATTGAAGAATCACAAAGATTTTCGAAATTTGAACGGTTGAGAACACCTGCGTTAAATAGGCATCCTTTTCACGTAATATTTTCTTTTCCTTTGAACGTATGCAGTATTTATTTGAACATATATAGATACAGAATAGCTGTATGAAGGAAACAATACTATTTCTGATAGAGGAGACTTCTCTTGTGTGGGTTGAAATACCTTCCCATATATACCCCATACATGTGTATATATCATGTATATATCTAGGTATATACCCGTCCTTGGGATAACTTTGCAGAATGAAAAGTAAATGAAAAGTAAAATTGATAAAGCAATTTTACCATCGTAAATAACCCAGTGACTTGACAGAGGAAGTAAAAGCGGGACATGTCACACATACTCTGTTCATCATTCGTTGAGTGCGAGTGAGGTCACCTGTATCATGGATTAAGGTTTGCTTTAACTTGATATTAAACCATCACTTGACACGAAAGGTCAGTCCGAGGCTGTAAGGCCTGCCTCGGGTGACCTTTGTACGATACAAGATTAAAGTTGTACATAACTAGATAAGTACTCCAACAGCCGAGCTACATGCATACATCATTATCATTATCGTCTTTATCATTATGATTTACAGTTATTGTAAAACGGGCAAGTTTTTATAGGAAAGAAACTAAAAAACTTTTTTACTTTATTGCTTTTCCTAGTCTGTACAAAGACGTCTTACAGGAATATTCTTTATTCAGTTATTTAAGAATCTTAGATATTCTTTCTGTATGATTATCGCTTAAAGTTCGCGTACACAAAAGTGTGAAACATGATATATAATGGAATTCTGGCCTTTGTACCAGCGACTGACTTCCGCCATGTTCATATCCGACGCGAGAATGTGTCAGGTGTTCCCTGAATTATTGCGTTGTATCGGCCGCCATCGCCTCGTAAGATCGCTCCTGAGCAATTATACCGCGACAAAAACATGGACGGTTCTCTAACAAGTGTCTTAAATGTCAGAAGAAGTTCTGTGTCTCACATACTGACTTAGAGTTTCGTGTCATTAGCAGAAGCAGCTGTGGAGCACAGCGCGCTGCACGCCCACAGTCGGGGTCAGTTTGATTAAATACCTAAGCGGGAGTTTGCCAGCAACTTCGCAAAAATGATTTTAGTCACTGTTGCGCCTCTCTGTCCACCTAAATAACGTGAAAGATGTTCGTTCAGTTAAACCTAAACCGAACTTAACCTAGCCGAGCATAACTAGGGTAACCTAATTTGCTGTTACCTTGGATCGCGTTATGTCAGGTTTGGTTACAACGTTGTACAGAATTCGTTAACTCTTAACTCCCTAGGAAGGTAGTGAGTGCATTTACCGAACGTGAAAATCCTTTCATCCTCACAAAGTTTGTAAATCTGGCCACTTACTAATCTGGGTCCATCGAGACCTCGTCTGCTTGCTCTCTCGGAGGGCTACCACTCCCTCCCTCATTACTCCCTCTCTCACTTCCCTTCCTTATTCTCTTCCTGACTACCACATCCTCAAATATGACTACCATGCCCTCCCTTGATGCACCATACCCTTCCTCCCTGTTTACTGCGTTTCCTTCCTCCCTGGCCACCATAACCAGAACGGCGGATGCCTTTCTCCAGTAGTACAACCACTCATTTCTTCATTTTTCCCATCCGTACCTTTCATATTGCCGACACATCGTTCCCGCTCAAAAGTAAGATATTTTCCCGAAAATATTTCACGCCTAGCAATTTCCTTGGCGTGTCTACCGACGGGAGCGCCTATCTATGATATAGAAAAAAAAGAAGATAAGGTACCGCAAGGAAAGCAAAATACACCTTTTATTATTATTATTATTATTATCATCATTATTATTATTACTATTTTCATTTTTATTATTATTTTCTTTTTTATTATTATTGCTTTTTTGTTAATCATTCATTTCTACTCACACACACACACGCACACAACACACACACACACACACACACACACACACACACACACACACACACACACTTCCCAGGTCCCTTAGCTCGTCAGCTAGCACAGTTGACGCCTTAATGAACCACTAACAAGCCGTGATTATGCAACAAGGGGAGGCATGCAATCCTGTTCCTCAGTTGATTAAGAATTTTGGGCAAATTTGCTACAGGAGCGAGTAATCTGGAGGAAAACAAGTGACGTGGAAGGTCGAGGGAACATACAGACATACGATTAGCGTTCGTGTAGGCAGAGACTTAGATACATCATTCGTGAGGGACAATTTACGATTCTAAACATGAATCTGAGTCCTGAGGTTAAGATAACCAGGTTAAAGGTCCGCCTGGAGCAATAGAGTGCTCTGCAAAGTGGCTCTGGGGAACCACAAGAGCCAAAGTTAAGTGCAAAGTGCAGGGGAAGCCTTTGCTATCGTCATGAGTGTTCCCCTGTCGGGAATGATTGAAACAGACCACATGGGTGCGACAGGAACGATCCATCTGAGAATTATAAGAACAGACCATCTGAGGATGATAGAAAAAGACCATCTGATTGCGAACCTCAAACTCTCCGAGTATAATAC
>JAUTXX010472065.1:0-12545 GCA_032273605.1 Panulirus laevicauda
ACACTCACCTTTATCCCTTTTGCCTTTGTACAATGGCACTTTACATGCATTCCGCAAACCCTCAGGCACTTCACCATGAATCATACACACATTGAATATCCTCACCAACCAGTCAACAACAAAGTCACCCCCTTTTTACTATATTCCACAGCAATACCAGCCAAACCCGCCGCCCTCCCGGTTTTCAAATTCCGCAAAGATTTCACTACCTCTTCTCTATTTACCAAATCATTCTCCCTGACCCTCTCACTTTGCACACCAACTCGACCAAAACATCCTATATCTGCCACTATATCATCAAACACATTCGACAAACCTTCGAAATACTCACTCCATCTCCCTCTCACTTCACCACTACTTGTTATTACCTCCCCATTTGCCCCCTTCACCGGTGTTCCCATTTGTTCTCTTGTCTTACGCATTTTATTTACCTACTTCCAAAACAAATTTTTGTTCTCCTTAAAAAAAAAAACTCATTTGCCCTCTTTGTCACCTCTTGCACCTTTCTCTTGACCTTTTGTTTCTTTCTTTTACATATATCCCAATTATTTGCACTATTTCCCTGCAAAACTAGTCCAAATGCCTCTCTTCTCTTTCACCGACCATCTCACTTCTTCATCTCACCACTTACTACCCTTTCTAATCTGCTCACCTCCCACCTTCCTCATGCGACATGAATCTTTTGTGCAAGCCATCACTGCTTCCCTAAATACATCCCATTCCTCCCCCACTCCCCTTACGTCATTAGCTCTCACATTTCTCCATCCTGCACTCAATCTCTCCTGGTACTTCCTCTCATAAGTCTCCTTTGAAAGCTCACTTACTCTCACCACTCTCTTCACCCCAACATTCTCTCTTCTTTTCTGAAAACCTCTCCATATCTTCACATTCGCCTCCAAAAGATAACGATCAGACATCCCTCAAGATGCCCCTCTCACCACATTAACATCCAAAAGTCTCTCTTTCACGGGCCTCTCAATTGACACGTAATCCAATAACGCTCTCTGGCCATCTCTCCTACTTACATACGTATACTTGTGTATATCTCTCTTTTTAAACCAGGTATTCCCAATCACCAGTCCTTTTTCAGCACACAAATCTACAAGCTCTTAAGCAATTATTCCCTCAACTGCCACATTACTCAACTTTGCATTCAAATCACCCATCACTAGAACCCGGTCTCCTGCATCAAACCTGCTAACACATTCACTCAGCTGTTCCCAAAACACTTGCCTCTCACGATCTTTCTTCTCATGATCAGGTGCATAGGCATCAATAATCACCCATCTCTATCCAACTACCTTCAGTTTTACCCATAACAACCTAGAGTTTACTTTCTCACACTCTATCACATACTCCCACAACTCCTGCTTCAGGAGTAGTTACACTCCTTCCTTTGCTCTTGTCCTCTCACCAACCCCTGACTCTACTCCCAAGACATTCCCTAACCACTCTTCCCCTATACCCTTGAGCTTCATTTCACTCAGAGCCAAAACATCCAGGTTCCTCTCCTGCGTGACTCCTTCTTTTGTTTCCCCTTTTAGTAGGTTAAAATACAAGGAGGGGAGGGTTTCTAGCCTCCCACTCCCATCCTCTTTAGTCGCCTTCTGCAGCATGCGAGAAATGCATGGGAAGTATTCTTTCTCCCCTATCCCCAGGGATAGGAGAGAATTGATAATGATTAAGATTTTTTCCAAATTTACTAATTGGCCTAGAGTGTTTCTGTATTCTCTCCATTACTTTGCATAAGCAATAATCGGCACAATAGTTCTCAAGACATCCTCTTCTTTTCGGGATGGGGACAACATAGGCAAAGCGTCTTGCCTTTGGGAAATTATGATTGTTCCAGATGTCCTTAAATACATGCAGTAACAAAAGAATTGCCTTTTGTCAAGTTGGATCATGGAATGAATTATTTTGTATGGTCCAGGGGTATGTGCTTCTACAGGATAGTGGAGCAAGGATAAGTTCATCTATGCTGAATTTTTTATTGCATGTTTGAACAGGGTTTTTCTTACGGCAAAGTCACTTATCATTTTATTCGACCGACTGCAAGTGGTGTAAAAAGTGATCACAGTTGACATCAGAGAAATGTTGGTTGATTGTATTAGCGATGGTATTATTATATATGGTTAGGGTAGGAATGTTTTGTGGTCTATATTTTTTGTTAATTCTGTTGATTGTGGACCAAACCTGGGATACTGGGGGATACTGGGGGGGGAGTGGTTGATGTTTGATGACCAAGATTCTCTTTTTGCGGTTTTTTTATGCCTCTCCTCTCCTCAGCTCTCACTTCTCTGTGTGCAATGAAATTGTTTTGATAGGGCTCTTTATCAAAAATCAGGTACTTCCTATTGGCAGTCTGGTGTCCACCATGGAACTCTAAGCTGCATGCTGTTTGGAGAGGTCTTGGGAATAAATGTGTTGACAGCCTTTGAAATTGGCTTCTCCAAATTCTGAATTTTGCTGCCAATACTATTTATTGTTCCTTGCAAATGGTGCCCAATCTGCTTTCTTAAATTTTGGCAGAGAAGGGTTCAACATGTGGTCACGTGTGAGAAATACAGATTGGTAGGCAGTCGCTTCCCAGGGTGTCATCATATGTACCCCATTTAGTGTCACTTAGTATACGAGGAGAACATGTTGACAAATGTGTCACTGATGTATTGCCTGTCTGATTGTCTACACAAGTCACATTTCCATCATTCAGAAGAGAGAGACTTGAATTAAGAATAAGATCTACCATTTGATCTTTACTAGTTATCTGTACACTTCCCTGCTGATGGTGATAAGCACTGAAGTCTCTTAAAATAAACTTTTTGAGGTAATTAATCAGAAAGTGAGTTGATAGTGAATTGGGTACAGGTTTAAGACACTGACAAGGAAGCTTGCTCACTGTCAACCCAGCCAGCTGGTCAGAGATTGGGCACCTAGCATAATCTGGAATGTATATATGTTTGCTGATATCATGTGGTTTGAACAGGGTATATATATACAAGGTTAAAACATGTGGCAGCTTCAGCTTGAAATACTCTCCCCATGCTACACAAATAGTAATCACAAGATTGTGAGAATCTCTCTCTCTCTCTCTCTCTCTCTCTCTCTCTCTCTCTCTCTCTCTCTCTGACAAACACACATATGCACAAAATTAATTTTGTTCATTTGAATGATAAAGGTGATAAATATATTCATACATTGTAATGGAAATTCTATTATTCCTTAAGTATTCCCATAATTTCACGTTCACTTAGTATCATATTTGTATTGTTACTAGATGGTTGTATGGTTGTCCTAACAGCTTGACCCCTTGCATTATACCACAGGCTACCTATGGTGACCCTGGCCTGACGTATACGTACAGTGGTATCAAAACTCCATCACGACCTTGGCCACCAGCACTGGAGGCTGTGCGTGACTTGGTCTGCAAGGTTACTCATCAGAGATACAACTTTGTATTAGTTAACAGGTAATGTATTAGTTAATAGGTAATGAAATTATACTAATAAATGATAAATGAGCTGGTAACAGGAAAGTCCCATGTCTGAAGGGAGTATGTTTGTCTATAATTTTACTAGTTTGGCTTCACTCCTCTCGTGTCTAAATGTCATGGTCGGCAATATGTATACTAAATCATTTGAATGTTATAGTGAAACCTTAAACTAACACATAATTTTTGGGGAAATGCTGTGCATTAGAAGCCAAATTCTGTTGCATCCTGAATTTTTCTTGGTATTAGGAATCCACAGCTTTAATATGTGTAATGTAAACATACTTAAGTCAAATGATGATGATTTATGTTGTAGGCTACTCCTTCCCTTCAATACAAGGTGTTTAGGGAGTAGCAGAGACGGTTCTGAATCTGAGGAAAATATCTGTGATGGAAATGCTTTTGCTGTGGCCATAGTCTTGTGTGAGGTGCAGGCTACTGTCCAGCATGTGCATCACAGATAGCACTCTTATTTGTCATGATCTTGTACAAGACATTGGGCCTTTGTACCATGGAAATCACTGCAATTTTGTGAACATATACAGTAAATAAGCTTGGTCTGTGTCATCTTGAAATTTTAACTTGGTTTATCTTTGCAGGTGTAAAGCTACAAAAAATAGCATTGCACCATTAAACTGTTGTAAATTAGTATAGAACTACAAATGTGCGTATAGAAGAATGATTATTTGTGAATGAAATAAAGAAAGATGTGCAGTGAGGTGACCTACAGTAAGTTGGAGATTTAACAGACAATTCTATTACATCTAAATTCAGCATGATGGGTCAATCTTATTGGACTAAATTTGCATTGTAATGGAATTCGTCAGACTTTTTCAGTTGATCCCAAACTTAGTCAGATGGAGTCCAAAACGTCTGTTAGAGGCCAAAGTCCAATACATTGAAGTCCAGTAAAACAGGGTTTCACTGTATACTTTATCTAAGGAATGTTAAGGTGTGTGAGATGCTTCACATTCCTTGGTTCAGTCCATTATCAGCACATCAACCTCCGTATAGCACATCATTCCAATTTACTCCATCCCATGCGGTGTTTCACTCTTGTGTATGTTCAGGCCCCGATCGCTCGAAGACTTGTTTACTTCGTCTTTCAGTCTCCAGTTCCCTTCACTTCTGATGTATATCCTCTCTGTCAACCCTTCTCCTTGTTAGCTCCAGTTCTAATGCATATATCCTTGTTGTCAACCTTTCTTCACTCATTCTCTCCACATGTCCAAACAGTTTTAATATAGCCAATTACTGCTTGCACCTTAGTAAAGTAGCTTTATTGACAAACGAACAACAGCCTCATATGCACACATCCACTCTCTAACTGTTATCAATGATTTACTGAAACCATAGCTTACCATACAAAGCAAAATTTACCTTGACCACTCCATATGCCCTGGTTTAGCTCACTGACAGCAAGGTCCACCCCAAGTAACACATCAATCCAATTCATTCTATGTCATGCCTGCCTCCCACCCACCTGAATTTTCAGGTCCCAATACCCAAAAGCTTTCTTGGCTCTTTCCATCTATCTCCTTGGTTTTTCCTTCTGTTTTGTTCCCTTGACTTTTTACTTAGATCTTCTTAATCAGTCTTTCTTTGTTCACCCTCTCCATATGTAATCATTCTTTCTATGTTCACCCTCTCCATATGTCTGAAATTACAATTTTTTGGCATAGCCTGATCAGCCCTTTTGATCAGACTTTGTTTTTTTACTGCACATACTTTTTGTGTGATCACCCTGTCTCTAAGCACACATTGAACTCAGGCCTTTCATTTCCAGTACATCCTTTCTCTCATTTGTGTTCTAGGCCCAAGGTTCACATTTGTACATCTTTCTCGAAACTATCATACATTAAACATACCTATTTTTACCTTACCATACACCAACCCCTCCTTCCAAATATTCCTTGATGTGTTCAGGACCTTTGCCTGCATCTCCTACCCTATGACTCACTATATCCCACATGGTTCCACCCACTCTCATTCCCATTCTCAGGCACCTAAAGTACTCCAGGTTCTCCCTAGTTCAGATTCACCCAGTAGACAATTCTGTCTTCTCCGTATCGCATCTCATTGTCTTATTTTTGTTCACATTTTCTCTCAGATTTTTCCTCTTTCATCCTTTTACAAATTCTATCGTTAGCTTTTAGAGCTTCTCTCCTGAGTCTTCCACCAGAAAGAACGATTTGTCATCAGCAGTTAATTCTCCTTCCATGCCCCTCAGTCCAGCATACCACAGACCTGCCCCTCTTAAATTCTCCTCCCTCACCATCCTGTCAACAAACAGATAAAATAACTACAGTGACAGCACACATCCTTGATGCAGAGCCATCTCCACAAGTAGTCACTCACTTTCCTTCCTTCCCTCCGTCCTATTTTAATACATGCCTTACTTTTGTAGCATAATCTCCTCACAGCATATAGTAACTTTCCAAGTCTATGTTGTCATAGTGCCACAAAAGGCCTCCTTATCAACCTTACCAAATGCTTTCTCTAGATCCATAAATGTCATTTCCTATGCATATTCTTCAAAGCAAAAATCTTGAACTGTACATCCTCTACCTTTCCTGAAACATCATCATCAGATGTTCTGTTCTTGCTACCACCCTCTTTGTTACGACTCTCTTTTGCACCTTACTAGGTATATATAACTGATTTATACCTCTGTTATTTGAACATTCTCTTTCATCCCCTCTTGGCTTTACATAACAGCACCTCATGGGCATTCTTTCATTCATCAGGCATGTAACCTAGGGCTTTACAGTGCTTAATAGCCTGACTTATCAGTCAAGAGTTATCCCTTTTCTTGAGAAACTTGTGTGCAATCCAATCCGCTCTTGCTGCTTTGCCACACACCATCTAGGGCGTTTGTTCTGCGTGCCACCTCATCCTGCATGCACCAAATCCACCCCCCTATTGTCTAACACATAGTTCCTTCAGAGTTCTCACTCCATTGTATTTTACCCCTCCTGCGCCTGCTACTACATTCCCATCTTCTAACACACCCTCGCTCCTGTTCATTTTCTTTTTCTCCTCCTGCTATTCACCTTTCAAAATGCTTTTTATTTTTGATCTCTGAAGTTCAACACTGCTCTCTTGCTCCATCTCTCATTTGCCATTTATTTTTAGCTCTTCTGTCACTTTCTTTGCCAAAGGTCTTTCAACACTTCTACTTTGAGAGAATGCTTAGAGATATTTTAAGGGTAAGAGTTTAATTCTGAGAATCCTAGGTCTTTGAAGGTCTATGTAAAGTTTGCATTATCTGTGACTTGGCAGCAACTGCTAAAGCAGATAGATCAGGGGATGGCAGAGGCAGAAAATCACACTACTCTTTTGTACTCCAGCAGTACTTTATGCCCTTATCACCATCTATTTGGTAAGTGTCCATTAATTTTTGTCAGCTTTATCCATGATGTGGCATCAGTTGCTGAATCACATAATTCAGAGTGACATGGACAAGCATAGTCCTTTCCATTCTTCCCTCTACTTACCCTCACTTCACTCCATTCTCGTCCAATAGCAGCACAAGGTTTCATCACATTTTGAGGTATCTTTTTCATGACATTTCTTTGTATCTTGCCCAAATTACATCATGACAGAGAGTGATGTAGGGATGGTAAGCTAAGGTTCTTCAGGTATAGTTCATCCACAAGGATTAGATTGGAAATTTTTTCTTCAGAAACTTAACTCCACATAGTGATTATGTTTTAGTTGCTCGACTTATCATGTTTTGAATTGCAACAATGCGTTCAGGAATGTAACCGCAGCGCAAGTCTATCTTTGGTTTATTTCACCTTAATCTCTCAAATTCCTAGTCACATTCTCATAAGTCAAGCAAATCTTATAAATCCTTCCTTCAAAGTGTAGTCTGAAGTGCCCTTTTAATGTATCTTCAAATTTTAGCCTTGCAATGCATTAATTGCATTTCAAGGCATGTGGACACAGATATTTTATGATTAGATCCTCAGACTACCATGGTGGAGCTTTATACCTTCAGCATTAACGATTTGTGCTAGAACTTTAGAATGAACATTTATCTCCATTGATCTGGATAGTCCTCCTGATGATTTTCTTGAAGAGGAAGTCCCACACATCAAAATTATTATTGTATCCTTACCATTTTTAGGCTAATCTTTAGGTCACTCTTTTACCTGTTAATTATTCCTTCTAACTTGTATATCTCTTCGCATTTTTCACTCCTAATTCTTGCTGTATCTTGTATTGCAGGCCCATAATCCTTCTTTTTACCTAAATGTCTTTATGAAGTATCATGGAGGCCTCAGGTTACATTGTATATTGAACATAAAGAGTAGTGTTGTTATTCCTTAAGGTACAAAGATGGTAATGATAAGATGGGTGAACACAAGGATGATGAAAGAGAGCTGGACCCTAAAACTCCCATTGCATCTGTAAGTCTTGGTCAGCCAAGAGATTTCTATTTCCGTCATCAGGATGCAAGGCCTCCCAAAAAGCTGAACATTGACAAAGGTAAGAGTAAACAATGAAGAGATGTATCATTCAGTTTAACAATAGATTACAGAGAGAATCAGATGGTTTAGAGTGATCACAGTCTACTCTTATAAGGAGGGAGACTTGCAGCTTTCTTGACTCTGTATAAAAAACATAGAATCATTGGTCTATCTAATGTTGTTGACATCTGTTTATCTTTTTCTCCTACATCTGATTTTTACTGTTAAAGTACCTAATGACTTCTATATAAATTGTTAGCAAAACCAATATGTAGTAACCTTTATTCCCGTAGCCATAGTTACTACTAATACTCACTTTAAATAAGTATGCATAATTTGACCGATTACGTTTAATGCATAGTCATATGCATGATACTTGAAGTTGTTGAGTTGTTGAGTACCCAGAATATTTGGGAAAGATCCTGCAAATAAATATTTCTAGTGTTGCAAATATCTTACACGAGTTAGATAAGAATGGGTGAGTATTATTTACTTTTATAGCTAGGTTTCTTATAAATTGAAAGTGGCCAACTTCATTCTCTCTTTTCATCTTAGAAGGACAATGAATTAATTATTCCCCCCCCCCCAACACTCTTGTTAGAATTTAGTTGGAGCTGATTTAATTTTGCTCATATCCAAAGATCTTCATATTTTAGCAACTGCATGACTGCTTACTTCTTCCAAAGTTGCTTTCCATTAATGCTTCTTCATTTTGTCTTTCCACATCAGTTTACTTACTTCCTTCACATGCTGCCAGAAGAACAGACACTATAGCTACTTTATGATAATTGTGTTTGATTGTATGCCAGGTATATTCACTGTTTTGCTGCTTCTGTCTTGTGTTGATAATTATTGTAATATAGTCTTCCCCCATTTCTGTACTTTATATATATAAACTTCCTCATTCTTCATATTATTGTCTCTATACCTCACATCTCCCTTTCACAAGCTGTTTCAGCTAGACTTCAATTAATTGCAGTTTCTTTAGAATTTACATATATTTTAGGATTTTCTGAATGGAAAGGACTACCATCAACTTTTATTACATTTTAATTACTGAATGGAAAAGACCATCATCAACAACTTTTTTGTTCATACTTGATCACATTTACCCATGTTAGCGAGATAACTACAGGAACAGATGAAGAAAGGCTGCATTGGCTCACATCCATTCCCTAGCTTTCATGTGAAGTGCACTAAAACCAGAGCCTCTTATCCACAGCTAGGCCCCACAGACCTCTCCATGGTTTACCCCAGGTGCTTCAGACACCCTGATTTAGACCATTGACAGCAGGTCATCCCCTGTATACCCTCCTGCATGTTCAGACCCCAATTATTATCTGCATATGTCCAGACCATTTCAGCACACTCTCTTCAGCTGTCTCAACCACACTTTCTATCACCACACCTTTCTCTTGATCAAACCACCTCACACTACACATTGTACTCAAACCCTCTGCCACACATCTTCATCTAAAGCCCATGCCTTGCATCCATACAGCATTGTTGGGACTACTTTACCTTCAAACATACCCATTTTTGCCTGCCCAGATAATGACCTCTCTTTCTACACATTCTTCAGTGCTGCCAGAACCTTTGTCCCCTCACTCATCTTAATACTTGTGTCCACTTCTGTGATTCCATTTGCTTTTATACTCCCTCCCAGATA
This sequence comes from Panulirus laevicauda, assembly GCA_032273605.1. Classification (NCBI taxonomy): domain Eukaryota; kingdom Metazoa; phylum Arthropoda; class Malacostraca; order Decapoda; family Palinuridae; genus Panulirus; species Panulirus laevicauda. Next base: position 9,632 of record JAUTXX010472065.1, read on the forward strand.
TCTAAAACAGTTCACTATCTCCAAATTTTCTCCATCCATACTCACATCCCCAGCTAACTTGTCCCTATACTCTATTAAACCTTTCACACACACTCCCGAACTGTCATTAATTTCTGCAGTTCCTAACTTAAATCTGCCCCCACTGCTGTGTTCATCAGCAAACAGTTGATTCACTTCCTCAGCCTCCTCTTCCCCTACAGACTGCATTACATGCCCGTCTCCAAGACTCTTCCGTCCATAAAACAAGTTAAACAGCCATGATGACATCACACACTCCTGCTGCAGACCAACCTTCACCTGGGACCACTCTCTCTCCTCTCTCCCAGCTCATGCGGATGCCTTATGTATAATAGTCATTAATATCAATCATCTGATTTATGAATTTTTTTAATTTTCAGTCAGTTGCTGGGTGTTAATAGGGAAAGGGATGGAAAGGTGCATTCAGTTCCAAGTCAAGTTTCAGATAGTTTGTTACTACAGTTTTTACGGTCATTCCTCTTCAAGTTTCATTTTTTGTCCCTTTCAGTTTTGCCATTTCAAACATTGAAAAATGTCATACATTTATTTTGCTCATATAAGGGTTAAAACCTACTTTTTTATGAAACCAGCAAGAACCTCTATCTTTGGCAATCTTGTAAAAGGTTGAGTGTGGTTTTGGCCATTCCTGAGTAGTGATACCTTTAAGCATAGGTCCAATTGATTTTCACCATTTCCACTTGTTTTGTTTGCTTCCTACATCAGGTTATTCCTTCATTATTTTCTTCAAATTGTAATCATGGCTCCTCTGGTAGGATAATATATTTGTAGGGCTACTAAGCAGACTTTTTCAGTCACTGTTTTCCCGAGAATGTCATATGAAACGTCCACTGCATACCATTACCTCTCAGAATTTGGTTTACTGTTTTCCCGGGAATGTCATATGAAACGTCCACTACATACCATTGCCTCTCAAAATTTGGTTTGCCTTACCAGAAGGATAGTCCACCCCATCATCTGTTTATTTTATTTATAGGTGCATGTTTGTTTCAGTTTTACTGTCTTTACCCTTTCTATACGAATTTATAACTTAAGATATCTACAGCATTACCATCCTTCAGCATATAACATTATTATAGACTATAGATTTTTTATTATCTGGCTGTCCCTTGTAGTCCCATACCAGCGATGTCTGGTTCAACCATGCCTCCTTGATAGATAAACTCAAGTTCCGATCCATTTCCTACAATAATACATTTTCATGTTATAGTCGTGTACAACTTTATTGTTTCCACGTTTCTTGAATGCCAGTGAAGGTTGTCTTGCTTTTACATTAGTATTATCCTCAATTTTTCCTATTTCACATATTTCATCTTTATGAGACCCGGAGATTGAATTTCTCAATGGAAACCTAGTAGAATGTCTCCTTGCCTGTTGGTTTTTAGGCCTGTCATTGTACTATAAAACTTTCCCTCCCTCCCCTGCAGTATATCTTAATCCTTTTTGTTTGGCTGATTTCATGCCTTGAACTTTCAAAATATTCATTATTCCCTTGCCTTACATTTCTATCATTCTTGGATTCAGTGTATCCTTTATATTGACCAGATTTTTTTACCAATCCGTATCCTACTAGAGTAAGACCCCTTACACTGACATTTTAGTTGTGTTGTAGTGTTTCCTCTCTTTAGCTTGTCATCATCCATCTGTGTTTTTTAACCTGTCTCTTAACTTCTTTGTTTTTCAGCAATCCTTTAATGCTATGCACTTTCAGGTCCTTACTACTGCTGAACTTAACTTTCTGCAATATTTTGTTCTTACATGTTTTTGTTTTCTTAGTGATTGACATGACATAAACATGCATGCCTTGATCAAGATCTCTTCTTTAGAAGGCTTTCACACAATCCAACAGTTGTCTGTCCCCCTACCCCATATATCCTAAACACATTCCATAAAGTTTTCCACTCCAACTCTTTCATATGCTTCCTCCAGAGCCATAAAGGCTGCTTGTAGCTTCCTTTTGCTAGATACTTTTCCACAGTCATTCTCACTGCAAAATCTGATCTGCACATACCATATCTTTCCTAATGCTCCCATGCTCCTCACATATTCTGCATTCAGCCTCTTCCATCACTTTATCAATCAACACTCTTGTGCACACTTTTCCTAGTATACAATTAAATTGACTTTTTCTTTCATAATTGTTACATGCATCCTCGCCCCTTTTTCTTAAATCAAGGAACAATAATAGCTTTCTCCCAGGTCTCGGGCACAATCTACTGTTTTCATGCTAAATAACATATTTATCAATCATCTATGGTGAAGAGAGTTGGCAGTAGGTCAAAACCTGCAGGAACACGTGTCGATAGAATGAGAGACGGTAAGTCCTCAATCATTAACCACTGCATTGGATTGACTGTAGTGGAGGTAAGTGATGCATTAGAGAACAGAAACAGATAGGCGAATAGATGCAAGTTTAGTAAATGGTGACTTACGCTACATCTAAACAGATGCTTAGATGTTAAGGGCCACAAGAAATGATTCACCAAAATTTCCGAGAGGATGACCAAAGGCCAATCATCACCAGTAGAGTTTACTGCATTAAAGCTAACTGTTAATCAAATGGAAGGGTATAGAATTTTGCGTGAGAAAGTGGGAGTTGAGATTCAAACACTTTGGAAACAGCAAGGGTTTGAATAGTGTTCTTTATGCCTACACCAAGGTATACTTCCAAGAAGGACAAGGTTGGTTTTTAAAAAGAGGTTAAGCAAGTAGGTGAGCAGGGATCAGACCTAAATTGATGGCACACTCCTTCATGACTTGAGGACGTCTGCCATCTAAGCCATATGCCTTGTCCACTTGAAGCTAGGAAAGTAAGGAAGAGGGTATAAATTCACAAAGAGGAGATAGGGTAGGACAACTAAACGTAGTATCATATAAA
>JAUTXX010472286.1:5269-22796 GCA_032273605.1 Panulirus laevicauda
GAGAGAGAGAGAGAGAGAGAGAGAGAGAGAGAGAGAGAGAGAGAGAGAGATACCTGCTTAAAATTGTATAGCTAAATACTCTTATAAGAAGGTATATGGTAACCACTATTTACCTCCGCGAAAATGAAAACAGGATAAAGATCTTGAATTATATGTGAAGCGTGGCGGGTTGTGGGTAGATGAGCGAGCGAGGCTGGCCACCACACAGACACATCGCCTGTCACGAACCTCGACATTTCCATTCACATGATTATTCCGAATGTCAGAATTTTAATTCCAATGAAATGTCTATGAGAGGCATTTACACCGACGTGTCCTGGGGAACGATGAGAGCTTTCCAGTATTGTGACATTTGCCACACCTGAGCCGGTAGCATCACAGGTGCTCTGGTACAGTCACAGGTGCTCTGGTACAGTCACAGGTGTTCTGGTACAGTCACAGATGATGGCTACATAATCAGTCCATTCTTTGTTTGGTTGGTAAACTGATTCGGTTTTGGTTGATTGTTAGTAGTTTGTTGATGGCCTCTGGCACATCACTGGCTCATTACTTGAGGAATGGATCGACCGATGGAGCAGCTGCTTTGATGAGTGAATGGTTGGTCAAATTGTTGTTTTAGTGATCAGGTCTTGATGAGTTAATGATCAAGAGAAACTTAGCTGAGGAAATAACTTGTGATTCATCAGTTGTGATTCTGGCATTTGTTGTGACATTTGATCTTTGTTTTTATGACTTACTATGGTTTTGTCACTGACTGTTGTTAGTCACTGACTGACTCATGAGTCAATGTTGCACTAACTGACTGACTGATGCACCTGACAAAGGATGACTTGATCTGAATAGTTTCATGCTTTAGTGATTGTTGATAATCTACAATTTGAGAATAGTTATAGTGAAGGAATAATTCATACACTGACTGTGTTGCGGTCAACGAATGCTTATCATGATAGTCAACGAGAATTTGCCATAAAGGTGAAGTCTTACTTACCATTAAGATCAACGAGGACTTACTATCCGGACCAAACAGATTGTTCCATTAACGTTAACGAAGGCTAACCATGAAAGTCAACGAGAATTAATTAATCAGTAAGGTCAACTAGAACGCGTCATGAAGGTTAACGAAGACTTAACATAAAGGTGAACTAACATAAAGGTTAACAAGACTTTACCTTTAAGGTTAATAAACAAGTACCAGTAAGTCTGATAAAGTCATATCAAGAAGGTCAACAAAAACTTACCAGTAAGATCAGCGAGGACTATACCATCAAGGTCAACGAGAACGTAGCATTAAGGTTAAAGAGGGTTTACCCTTGAGGTCAACGAGGACATAACATTAAGGTTAACGAAGGCTTACCATTGAGGTCAACGAGGCTGTAGATCTCAACGACAGCGTTGGCCTGGGCCTTCACTCCTGAGGTCACGCTACTTTCCGTATTTCCCATGGTTCCCCGGGGAGCAGGTCAAGGCAGGTCGTCCAGATGGTCAGATCACAGGTCTTTACAGCGCCACCCAGGTATACCCAGGTCATTTACAGGTCATAGAACAGAGGTAATTACAGAGCGACCAATCACATCATCAGGACAGAGTAGGTGGAGCCGTCACGCCCGTGACCTTGGTAGGTCGTGGAAAATGACCCAGTAATGTGGGCAGAGGAGGGTGACCTGACCTCTCAGGTGACCAGTTGGTGATGTCCATTCGAGAAAGAGGTCAACCAGGATGATGGACGGTTAGCAATGGTTATCCGAGGTGATAGAAGTTGATAAGTCATCCAGGGATGATGGGAAGTTGTCCGAGGTCATCCGAGGTTGCAGGTCACGGCGAGTGGTTGGAGATCATTCCAGGTCATCGGGTCAGTTATGAATGAGCCGCCAGAAGGAGAAGCCAGGCAAGAGTCAGTATAGGATCGTATCCTTAAAAGAAAGAGAGTCCTTAGGCTCATATCCTTCCCGGTCAAGTGAGGTTCCTCGGGTCGAATCCTCCTGAAAGGAACTGGTACTCTCAGGATTCGTGACCTGACTGGTTGACACACATGACCATCATCGTCGTGACCACAACACTGACCTCTGGTGTCATTATCACGTAATACTATGACGTAATGCTGAGGGAATGACCAGGAACAACATTCTACGTCACATTCACTATACAATACAACACACACATTATAATATCTCATACAACACACGCATTATAATATCTCATACAACACACACATTATAATATCTCATACAACACACACATTATGATATCTCATACAACACACGCATTATAATATCTCATACAACACATACATTATAATATCTCATACAATTCACACATTATGATATCTCATACAACACACGCATTATAATATCTCATACAACACACACATTATATCTCATACAACACACACATTATAATATCTCATACAACACACGCATTATATCTCATACAACACACGCATTATAATATGGAACTCGATTGTATTTCACACTTATTTTCCATTCATGTGTCTTAGAAAATATTTCAGAATAAGTTCTTATACATATCAGGGAAATGAGATTGTGTGTTTTACCTTTACAAGTATACTTTTGAATGTAGATATGCGTGTGTGTGTGTGTGTGTGTGTGTGTGTGTGTGTGTGTGTGTGGCTATTTCAAGTCGTTGGGTCAGAAGCTGTAGGCAGGGCGGTAACCCGGCACTTGAGGGTACCTGCAACAATATCCCATATGGCCTCCCATCATAAGGTCGCTTTTATCCTTTCCTCCGTTAAGGGATCGATAGCTGCTAAAACTGCGACTATTCTCTCCCCTCCAGGCCCAGTCTGCCACTCAAGGGCCTGCCAGACTTCATTTAGCCCTCAAGGGCCACCCAGGCCTCACTTAACACTCAAGGGCCACCCAGGCCTCACTTAACACTCAAGGGCCACCCAGGCCTCAACACTTTAAGGGCCAGCCTGGCGCCACTCAACGGTAAGGAAGGCAGATATGGTCCCTCGCAGCACACGAGACCCCGGTGCAGATCACGTGATCATTTGAAGGAACAATGCCAAGGGTTCACTTGGGAAATAGAACTCCTTGTTTCGTAAGATAATTCGAATCCTTACCTTACAGCAACATCACAACCTTTCCCTTACGGTAAGATGAAAACCTTCCAAGTTACATAGATCTGGCCTCTTAGTTTCTCGTTGTTCCTCAACCTATACAATACGATGCTGTTCCTGGTTACGCGTGATGCCTCACCAGAAACGTCACAAGCTACGTCACTGACGCGTCACATCCTATACAGGTTACTTGTGACGTTCTCGAGAGGTGAGACGACTCTTTCTAAAGAAGTCCTGCGTCGTATACTAAGGAAGTGAGCGCCACTTTGTACGCAGGTACCGCGGTCAGTGTGTGGGAAACCTTACCCTGTAAGTTGGAGTGCAGCAGACACCCGATGTCTCCTACCATCACTACAGCCACACTCGACTTACAACTTGTAAGTTCAGTCATCAAACTTGACAATATTGTAAATGTTAAACATCAAATCCAGTGTGTTGCTATGTGTATGTGTTAGTGGTGTCATATATATACTGAGGTCTTCCACAGTGCCTCCACCATGACCTCGTAGAACTTAGACATAAAAAGATATGGAAGAGCAAGAAAAATGTGAATATTCCACCAATAAAAATCCTTTTCGTTCTGTATGAAAGAGTCGAATTTTGTGCAACAGGGAAAAAACCAATACAACTTTTTTCATGATGGAAAACAACATTTTACCAGAAGACAAAGAAATGGCGTTTCAGGAAGATATGTGAAATATCAATCTAGGAAGTAAGAAAATGATATTTATAAAATAAGGAGCAGAAACTGTAATAATATTCAAGTGTCGAGTGGATAACATGAGTGAGATGCGTAATAATTTTCAACTTTTGAACCCGAGACGTTTTTTAAGTACATATTCTAAAGCAAAATTGAAGACATCTCATTATTTTCGTCACGAATTGAAAATAACTAGATAATTAGTGTAATAAAAACATAAACATTGACATGTGTAGTAATACGCCATCAAAATTTATCGATAGATGAAAAACCTGAAATATTGTGAACAATGATGAAGAAAACAGAACAGTGAATAAGCGTTATGAGGATGGGTAAGATCTCACTGAACAAAAAGACTGACACATCTGCTTCCATGTTTCCAATGCTAAAATAAGGCATCTGATCCAAAGGTTTAGTGACGGACAAAATATGACAAACGTGTGTCAGCCAGAGTATGTATACGATCTGTACAACGTAGGATCTGAATATCTGCCCTTTGTCCCCATGTTTATATAAATAAGAAAATATATCCATCAAAATTGGCAAGAAAAGGGGTCCTATATGTGATATACAAAGGGGTCCTATATGTGATATACAAAGAAAAATCATGGTTGTAGTAGAACAGGTATGTGTTATAATCCTCTCGTCAATAATCTTCCATACAAATGTTACGCTCATGATCACTGTGCTACGTGAGAGGGAACTTCTCCCTCCTGCCATTCAAACTAAAAGTACAACTGAACAGATTCAGCTGCAGAACAGAAGTCCCGGAATTTTACACTACAAAAAGCTGCTCCTGTCTGTCCCCTGTCTTTAGACATGCAGAGAATGTTGCCAGTAACTCACCTATGTCCTTGGTCGTAGGTGAAATTCCTGGCTGCTGGGGCAACATTTTCGGGTTAGTTGAAAGCTTGTGCCTACAATATAGGAGGTACGAAGACAAAAAGGCTGTGGTGAGTGATCATTCCCCAGAACAATGTCATTCCGCCATTCGCTGATATTGTGAAAATTAATGCTTAGTGTAATTCTTAGTTCAAAAGTCAATGGCTGGTTGGTTTGCGTTTGCATTTGGCTTACTCTTTGGAGAAAGTAAAATGTAATTTCTGACTCTCCACAGGAGCTACGAAACGTAGGTCAGGAAGACACGACTTTACTAGTGCGTTATAAACTAGACTGGATTGTTAAACACAAAAAGAGAATCTACATTAACACAAACGAATTGCAACACCCACAAATGTGATTACTATACACACCTGTATAGTGACCGACATAGCGCAAGTAAAACATGTAACAATCAAGGTCATCCTGAGAGAAAGGAAAAAAAGGTAAGAGAAAACAGCTGTTAAAATCACTGAGGGCTTCAAAGGTGTCTGTAAGACAGATTCTTAAAGATTCCATGTTGTGTGAGTGTTAACGTATGCGGGTGTTTGTGTCTTTGGGTTTTGTGCGTGTGTTGAAAAGGAACATTTGATGTTTATAATTCTCCCTCTATAGAGCAACACCACAACCCACTCATGGTTCACATCCCACAGGTCGCAGCTGAATCCAACACGACATCAAGAAGATTAAATTTTATCCGTCGGTAAAAAAAAAAAAAAAAAAAAAGTTTTCTGTATAAGGAGGATTGCCAGAGACTCTGGTCAGATCTCTCACTATGCAAGCCACATCTTCTTTCGACCACTGTGACGAGAACGGGGAGCTAATCTCTCAGTGAAAGTGACACGTGTTAAATATTCTGTTCAGGGAAATGTTTGGCGATTATGTTAATATGAAGGCTTAATGTTACGAGATTTGCTCATGTAAAAGCTATATTGAAGAGAGTTTGATCACACCAAGTGTTGCTGTGTCGGTAGGTTGATCACACCAAGTGTTGCTGTGTCGGTAGGTTGATCACACCATGTGTTGCTGTGTCGGTAGGTTGATCACACCAAGTATTGCTGTGTCGGGTTGAAGGTCAATGTATGAGGATGCAGTAACTTGGGGACCAACGTGGAGAGATGTACTTGTTACCGGAGTTTTGTGATTTGTTCCTAGAGATACAACGGAAAGGTAATTCATTTTAGCATAGACTTGTGTGATAAGAATAATGGTATTTCCAGGACCTTCTAATGACACGATCTATATTCCTGACGTGTAAGTTTTGTTACCAAACCGTTATGGATATCAGCATCAGTTGTCGTGCCTGATGTGTCCTCCCACATCCATAGCTTGGTGCAATCATAGATAGATAGTGTTGGTTATATCACAGATAGGTAGTGTTGGTTATATCATAGATAGATAGTATTGGTTATATCACAGATAGATAGTGTTGGTTATATCACAGATAAATAGTGTTGGTTAAACAAGAGTTTCAGGAAGGGTCGATAGGAATCATTGTGGGAATCTCTGTCACTCCCAAGGTTAGGGCCAGCCAAGCGAGGTCACACACCAGAGCCTCTTGTGATCATAAAGGAATTCGTTTTTTTCCCTTACATCATGACTATTACTTTCCCTTACATCATGACTATTACTTTCCCTTACATCATGACTATTACTTTCCCCTGCAGTATTGTTCAGTCTTCTCTGGATGCGTCAGCCTCAGCTACGTTCTTTCTCACTGGACCACAAATCTTGTTCGCTGGCTTTTTAGGAAGGGACAAATTACATTCATTTGTGTCTCATTAATATGCATGTCACAATTAGTCATTTTTAAAAGCTTGCAAAAGTGACTTATCCCTGTTTTACGCCGCCTGATTCATATTCTTCTCTAGTCATTGTCACGCTGCACACTCGCCAACGTCACCTTCACCAGCTGCTCTGGTCGTTACTAAACAATTTATAACATCAAGTTTTAGTTGTGCTCACCACTAAAGCTGTCTGGGTAAAGCATGGAAGAGGTGGGAACTCGTATCCTTGTTCTCCTGTAATCTCACCGATGTTTCCTCTGTTCATAAAGCCTAAAGCTTAACCCTAGCTACTGATGCTTCCTTTTGACCTACGAGAATGAATTTCCTTTAATACTTCTCTTAATAATCTTATGAAGGTAACCTTCATAGCAAGATCATTGTTTATAGGGAAAAGCTAATCACTTCGTGTATCTGGTCTGTATAAGAAGAAAGTTTGCTTGCACTGGTATACCTTCGCCTGATCTGCTTTCTTCTGCGTTTGACCATCTATTGTGCTGATGCTTGGCGCCAGATGAAGACAAGATCCTTGGTCACGCAGTGATGTCCTCCGGCCTGAGGGGTCGATGTATAATATGATTTTCTCCATCGAGTTGACCATGCAGGAGACAAGCAACTGCAACTTATGTATATTATCCTTGTGTCTGACTGTCAAGCCCACGACGCCTCTCCGACTTTGGAGAATGTTTTGTCGTGTTGTTGTTGTTGTTGTTGTTGTTGGAACGAGTCGCTAAGCTTGAAGTAAGTGGCAGTACAAGGCCCTAACATGTACCCGAGAACCACATAGGTTGATGACATCCAAGAGCATTAAAGCAAACCGTAGCTGTATAATGAAGGATTTTGGCAGCATTTACTCTAAAAGAAAATGAGTCTTAAAGATTTAGATAAAGAGATAATCTTACTTATATCTGGCACGCAGCACATCATTCTCACCTGAGGGTTCAAATTCATCCTGAGGTTATCTTCATGATCACTGATCTTAAACTCCCGTCCATATACTAGCGGTACAGTTCAAGAGGCTCCTTGTTGTCCTTTGAAGCAGTGTATCCTACCTCGGCCAATGAGTCGATGATCCTTGATTTCCATGTTACAGAGCGCCTCCACTCTTTTGAAAAACAAGAGTAATTCACTCTATCAAGGACTTCGGTTGATATTTATATCACTAAAACAGTCCTCAACGAAGATACGATCAGCTTAGATCATCCTTAGGTTCAGATTCATTAAGCTCTCACCAGAAAGCGGGTACTTAAGACCGGTCACCTGGAAGGTATCAAACGTTTTCACGAATTCTTATGGCCACAAGTGGTGTAATAACAAGTCCCTGGTGTCTCTCTCGGGCCTGGTTTTGAGGAATGTCTATTACCAGGGAGCAGGTGATTCTGGGGTGAAGAAGTAGGTCATCCAAACTCCTCAGACACTAATTAGGTCAACCACTGCGCCAGCGATCCTTTCCCAGTTCTAATTGCCTTCCGCTCAGCAGGTGATGTCTGGCGATGAATCTGAGTAATATCGTGTGAACGGACATTATTTTTGGGGGGATTTCACTGATTGTGAAAGGCAGGGATATCGGTCGTTTGGTGCTCACGTATATTCCACAACTTTTCTTGCGGAATGAACAGATTTGTGCAACCTCCCCCAAGACTGACCGGTCATCACCCTGCGTGAGACAGGAATTGCAGCTTGAAGTCAGATGTGACGTCAGGCTTGGCACGCACTATATCAGTGTACGTAGCTTCCTGTGTGTCTAGTCACCTCAGGTAAGGGAGCACGCCTGCCTCCCTGACACATCTGAACGCAACAGTGGTTGGTGCCTGCGTAAGGTCGAAGCGTGCATCGTGACTGCCTCTCGTCCTACTCCCACCTTGTCTGGTCAGATATGAGATGATATCGTCTGTATCTCAGGTTCACCAGCACCTAGAGCCAGGGGTCACCAGGATAGTCTTATCTTAATGTCCAGCCTTTACAGCGATATGACCCAACGGTGCACTTCTCCACTCCAGCGACCACGCTGATCATATCCCTTACCCTGGGACCGATCTCGTGATGAAGCTTCACCTGCGTCTCAGCGGCGACGGCCAGTCCAGGAAGTGGCTCACTCACCTGTACTCGGCTGATAAGCTAGGATGTGGTCAGTAAAACCAGATGATTGTCTCTTGTTGGCAACAAGCACTTCAGTCTGGCAACTGGCAGCATCACAGCTGTAAACGTAATAATCACTTCTTCCCTCGCTTATTTCTGTGTTTTATAACCTTTTCCATGCAATGAGATGTACAGTTTATTGCAAATAACAATCTAGAATTCAGACCCATCTCAGGATTGGACAAGCTACCACTAAGTAGTCAACTTAGACACAAAAGTGTTGAGAAATAGCAAGACACGAGGGCAAGGATATAGACGTTCATTTGTTACAACTGCGGCGAAGAGTTCCACGAATCCCTTGGCTGTGAAGCAGTTCGACCCACGCACCTTCGCAAGAGACCTTGACCACTTTACCACAGAGCAGTTCTTGAAGGTTACGAGATGATTCAAAACAAAAGGACACGAGTGACATCAGGCAAGAGAAATGTACGGAGGAAAGGAAGTCATCGAAAGTACACAAGGACAGATAACAGAAACCACAGGAAAATCAAAATATATACGTGATGAAAATGCAAAGATAAGAGTTGGGGCTCAACGAAGATAAATGTCTCTTTCCACCCCCCCCCCCCCCCCCACCCACACACACACACACACACACACACACTCCGTGGTCTACCATCTTTCTCAACTGTATCATGAGGTTTGAGGCCACACGACCTCACCATCACTGCTCCTACCTTCCACAGCCGGCCAGGCGTTCCCCCTCAGACTGTTCCCTCATCCTCCCTCCCCCATTCTTCCACCTGGTAATTCGTCGCCAGGGTCAGGTCACATGGTCATTAACAACTAAGTAAAGCGTCGTGCACGAAGCATCGTTACCAGGAAGCTCAAAAAAATTCCTTCGTCATTTTATTGGCAAGAAAATTACGTTTGGGCAAGTCCTGTAATCAGCACGTAACCTGAGGCCAGGCAGTACATGTTCCCTGTATGTAGCATAGTGTCTCACATGATGATGTTAAGTGATCACATGATGATACTAAGTGATCACATGATGATGCTAAGTGATCACATGATGATGTTAGGTAAAAAGAGACAAAGAGTCACATAAGTATACACAGACACAAAAAATCATACTTATACATACAAACATACATACATATGTGCAGGATAGCGCGTTGGGTAACCAATAGAAAAAAGAGAATATTGGAAAAACAGTGAGGCGGAAGATGGGTGATAACGTGTGACTGAATGATAGCCATAGTAAGAGACAGTAAAGTAAGGAATTAGGATCAGAGAGATAGTAAAGACAGTTGACTTGGGAGATGCAGGATTGGAAACTGAAGGAAACGATATTTGGAAAAGAATATCTAGACCAGAGGTCAAACTTGTTACTCTCAAGTGGATGACAAAGCAAGATATCAGGGTAATGTTCAGGCTGGCAAATGAAAACATCCAGATGATGAAAATGAAGAGAAAGTTAGAGATGAGATCAGCAGCAATACAGAAGCAACGACATAATGATTATTATCAGACAAACGGAAAGATGGTTAGAAGCAACGTTCCTTCAGGCTGGCGGGTTACTGGATAATGAGTACTAGTCCAGAGACTAAATACTGTTGGCACGTAGCTTACTGGAGAGATGGGGTGGCATCTTACTCCCCTGAGACAAAGTATGGAGGTGAGGACGGAATGAGATGACAAAGATGGGAGTGGGGGAGGGAGGCTGACCCTTCTGGCGAGGAACATCTAATGCCTCACGTCTTTTCAGATGGTTCATAATGTGGAAGTGGGAAAGGAAAGAACTCGATACTATAATGATAGTGCAAAATGCTGCGATCAAGCAGATCAAATAGTGCAGGAGGCAGACCTACAGGGAGGAGAAACGGCTGTGTTGGTGAGGAATGTGAACAACAACGAGGACATGGAACACTTGGATCGACCAGGGAGGAGAGAGCCAGCCAGGGTTACATCAATTCGTCATCAAACGTATCCAGGAAAATGTTCTGTGGTGGATATCACTGAACGCGCTAGAGCAAGAAGGAATTATACGTTGTTAATAACTTAATTTCAAGTTCACATATAACAGGCTAAAAATAAAGACGTGATATGTAACAATACCACTTGAGCGATCATGCAATACTCGAATACGTGGTTATTGCTGAACTATCGAGGGTGTCAGAGAAGAGACCTGACCCCAACGTGAGGTTACCAGGATTGTAAAGTTCAGAGCTTAACTCTCTTTATGATGGAGCAGTGTTACCAGAGGTGCTATCAACCTTATGGTGAGGGAATCAATAACTAGACAGTGTTACCAGTATACATAGAAACGGATTAACCATAATGTTTCAGAGATTTTAACCACGTGATATTAGCGACGATATAGATAGCCTAACAGACAGACAGCAATACATATATCTATCGGCAGCAAAACATCACCAGGTGGACGACGGATAATGAGATTAAATTCACAGTGAAGAGTTACTGAAACAGGAGAGGAAATATATGTGATGATCTGTGTGCTAAGTTAGATATTATGTTCACAGCGGAGGACACATTAACCGTCTGATTTGCGGGATGGGATGGGACAGATCCCACGGGAACATTCTTAGCAACCGTGTAAGTCAGCAACCTTAAGCTGTTGAACCTTGTGTGAACGATCAATGTGCACAACCACTTTTACATTTTGCTCAGAAACTGAACCTAATTTGAGGTCCTGTTGTTGTGCATGAGTTGTTGACATGAACGTTAGGGTTCAGACATTAGCACGATGAGTACCTCCATGTGTGGTGCCTGAGGGGAGGAGGCAATGTTAGGCTTATTTCTTAATAAGAAGCAGAGGACATGCACTGACCAGCAGGACACTATCACAGGCGCACCTTACCTGTATACTGATACCGGGAAAGATAATCAGGAAACAAATGGATGATGATTTGCGCAGGAGACCTTTCATCAAGGGAGCCAGTCTGGATTAAGAGGTGTGGAGCCATGTGTGTACAGTACCAGCTGGCTGTGTGTGTACAGTACCAGCTGGCTGTGGGTGTACAGTACTAGCTGGCTATGTGTTTACAGTACCAGCTGGCATGTATCCTCCATTACGATTCTTCACATACAGGTAAACACTCATCTTCCACTTCATCCCTCAGATTGACATGGAATCCCCGTCTTGAGAACTAATCCTTTATACCTACAGAGGAACCAGGGATTCCCCCATGTAAAGCCTTAACACAAACCATTACCAGAGGAACAGACAAAGGAGTTAGTGCCTTTGTTTCCCTGCTATATAAGCTCTGTTGCAAGTTTCCAACATTAGTTAATCGAGTAAATCCCAGAGAATCCAGATCCTCAGGATCTATAGTGAAATGCATTAACAATATGGCCATCTCACCACATATATACGTATCTCTAGTATGATGACTTTGTTACGTAATACTTGTCTCCTATAACAGCATCCGATATGATGAGGGCATTGCAGACAAAGACGTAAACTTACGTCACCAAAGATCATCGCCAGCGCTCGACTGTTCCCCGAAGTGAGAGTTTTACTCTTAGGTTAAGTTGTCAGCGTTCCTGAGCGAAGTATATGCTAGGGCAACCTTCATCATCGTGAGCCTATCATTAACCGGGAGGTGCAGGGGCCCCATTAACGTTCCTCAGTAATCCTAACCTCGCGGTCCTTACTTAGCCAGATTTCTTTTGACCCAGCTACAGTATTTTGTCAGGACGCAATACGAAGTTCAGTGATCAATAATAAAGATTGATACGTAATTCATTAATAAGTTACCTCCAGAAATTACTTCCCAGTCTAGTGGTTAACAACAGTCACATGAATTAGTAGCAATTATCTTTTTGTATCCTAAATGCTACGATAGATTCTGAATTCAATAACAATATATTCATAGATTAATACTGAAGTTCCATGTCTGATACCGAGTCCAGTGGGTAACAATAAACCTTAAGATTAGCATTACCCCAGATCATGATGGTAACCTCAAAGTTTACCAATCAACAAGATATTTAAGGATAAACTCATTGACTAATCCTAATCCTTATGACTGACAATGGCGAACGAAATGATTGGTTTCCGTGATAAACATAACGATGGATGATGAAGGTACAGAGCTGACATGGTGTGGCCACAGTCTCCACGATGGACACTACACATTGAGCTGCTTACGACACTTGGCTACAGAAATGTGGATGTTTTTACTAGGTCACAACGTAGTGGTTCTCTGACGTAGTATCTGTAGTAGATTTCAATGTTCTCTTACTACATTACAACTGGATCCAGAGGAGTGACATAGTACTGATATTGATCAAGTTGAAGAGTTCACATCCAGCCAGATATGGAACACACGCCGAGGCAGCGCATTGCGGCACTCACCCCCCCCCCCCTCCCCGGGATCTCTCCAGCGAGCCCCCACACCGACAACCTTCCCAGTGCAGATGCCCATAAACGACCGATCCAGTAGCTGAGACCACGGGGTCTCTGGTGGTCGTCTTAGTGTTCTCTCTGCTTTGCTCATCGGTAAATGACCGAGAGAATTAGGTCAGCACTGGAACCAAGCAAGAACCTCATCACAATCATGTGTTTGAGGTTACGTTGGGTCAGTGTGGGTGTTGCTCAGACGTAATGAAACTCAGGGATAAAGGATCTTGGATAGGAGGAGCTGACGGTGACTATCTCACGGCGACAGGCTTTGATGGAGCGACTAATGACGTAATAAGTTCTTTCTTGCATCATACTCTCTCTATCAAGCATAACAAGGACATAAAGAACAACAAAAATGAATAAAAGACGACTTCTTCCATACTGATGCGGGAGATTCCAGGTGCTAAACAAGTAGTATAGTATTCGGTCTGGTAACCAGTGAGTCAGACCTCTGAAGAAACAGTTATCATCCCAATATACGTGGTGGTTCATTGTCTCCTGCACAGTACATTTATTTCTGAAGTACTGAATCCGTTGCTTCAGGTCTGATGGCTTGATATCAGAATCTAATGATTCAACTTTCTGTCCTTTTCAAACCTATTCCTCAAACTCTCCCATTCAATTCTGGACCCAGGACAACATGGACTAATGCCTGACCTGTAGCTAACTTTTTCAGTTCCAGCTGTAGCAATCAAGTCAGCCAGAGCAATACAGATATCCCCAGGGACACGTAACCCAGCTTAAAGTCTGGCCTCCCCTGGAATATATCTCCCCTGAGGCTCACCACAAGAGAAATAGTGCAACAGGTCAGGGCAATACAATGCCCTGGAAAGACATGAAGCAGCACAGAGTCAAGTTTTCCATGGAACATATCTACTCTGAAGCTTACCATAAGAGGGACCAAGCTGAGACCGTAACCTGACACGTTGTCATCTACCCAAGTGTAGTTGGCCAGAGGTAAAGAAGGCAGCCGCTACTCGCCATATGGCAGCAGCAGGTCGTGGCTCCTCAGACAGCACCACCAACCACTCTACCAGCTCAACAACTTCTCCAGCATCAGGTATACTCTCCTCCCACGGCAGAGCAGGAGTCTCCCACATACCCTCCAGAGATTCACACTATATACTGGCTTTGGGCTGATTGTCACTCCCTACTTGGGAAAAATAACATCTGAATTAATACTTTTTTAGTTTGTTTCTACGAATGATAATTCCCTTATCACGCCAATTATCAATAACTTGTATGATTTTATCAAACAAAATACAAACTTATTATGTTAACTATTCAGAACTTTCAACAAGTCATACATTGCTTAACCTACAACAGTATGTCAGATATGGTTGTCATCATCACTGATTATCTTCCTCATGATAGTTGTTAGAACAATACCCAGCATGTTATTACCTCTCATCTCTGCACTCTCACATCCCACATGGAGATCATCTCTACACTCTCACATCCCACATGGAGATCATCTACACTATCCTCAAGATCTTCTCACGTTTTCTGTATCTCTTTTCCAGATTTCTCATCGAGGTCGTATGTCGAGAGTCACCATTACATCACCAGAACCTCAGTCACAAACACTGATACGACCATTTCACCATTATGATTACGTTGCTTATACAACCATATCTAATCTAAGATGTTTATCACTATTTTCACCCCAATATAAAGCTACATCACTAGTCATACGCTCACTCGCATCACTAATCATTATCGGGTTTTCACCATTGTCCTCACAAAATAGGATAATTTACATAACAAATTATCGCTTTAATCTTACCACAACTCACTGTTTGTCACACAGACATCAACGTATCAAAGCGCTACCTTAAATTTGACCATGAATGGAACAGATCACCGTTTCATTGCATGTAGTCACCACAACCCGTGATCATTGCATGTAGTCACCACAACCCGTGATCATTGCATGTAGTCACCACAACCCGTGATCGTTGCATGTAGTCACCACAACCCGTGATCATAACACTGCAGCAGTCAGTATGGAGCGGAGTAGGGATCCGACGGATATAATCACCGTGACCTCGTTCTGAGTTGGTCACGAATCATCATGTTCACAACAGCAGGTCTCCTCTCATCACAGCATATCCTTACTTCACGTGGATCACCAAAACCTACCAGGAGGTTCAACAAGGTTTTCTTTAGGCCAATCTAAAGACCTTTACGAATTACCAAATCATATCACGTCTTCTGTTTTCAAACGTCCTCACAAAGTATGGAGTCACCACGAAAGTCACCAGCTCCCGCCAAGATCGGCCAGGAACAGTGCCAGACACGGCCCCGGGGCATGACTGAGGGTGGAGGCGAGGCGGGGACCTGCTGTGGTGTGGTGTGGTGGCGTGTCAGTCAGGCAGAGGGGAAGCCACCAGATCGTTACCTTGCATGACCAACACACAACAAAAGATGGGGCGTCTACACTAACCCTCCCTCCCCCTCCCACTGACTCCCTCTTTCTGCTTCTATTTTCCACTGACTCCCTCCCATGTTTTCATCCCTCCCATGTGTTCATCCCTCCCATTTGTTCATCCCTCCCATTTGTTCATCCCTCCTTTGGTGAAGGTTAAGAGGTGGAAATAAGGGGGAAGGAATAGAAATGAGAGAGATAAGGAACTAGTTAAAGGGAAAACAATATAGAATGCGAGGAAGAGTGATAGGAGCAGTAGAAGGCGGAGCAATACATGGTAAGAATAGGAGAAAGATAAAGTGAAGTGGAGGAAGAAGAGATAGGAGGAAAAGATAAGAAAACGGGGGAAACTAAATAACCTAGAGGGAATGGATGATGAAAAACAATGAAAAAATAGCAGAAACATATTGAGAGGCAAGTAAAAGAGGCACAGGAAAAAAAGGTAAAAATGAAATAAAAAATATGAGGAAAATTAAGAAGTAAAAAAACAAAGGTCACAGAAAAGTAAAAATAATTGTAGATAGACTGTTACAGAAGGGTAGAGAACAAAAGAGATAGAGAGTGTATCAGAGAGAGTGTATCAGAGAGAGGGACAGAGAAAACTAAAAGAGAAAGAAGAGAGATTGAAGGACCAGAAAAAAGCAGACAAGAAAAGCACAAGACAATAGAGAGTATATCAAGACCTGATGGTAGCAGTATGCTGAGAGAAGGTGGCAGGATGGCTGAGGCAAGATGACAAGGAACTAGTAAACGGCACTACATACAGAATAATAGAAGCGGGCCAGGTGATCAGGACGCAGCTGAAACCAGGAGGCTGGGACGCTGAGGACACTGGGTGCAAGAAATCGGAGGCTGGCTCCTGAAGCGAAGGTGTAACATGACGAGGAACTGGATAAAGAAGTTGAGTATAGATAAACAATATATGCCATAATCTATGATAACGAAGGGCATAACAAAAGACAAAATAACAGACAGCATAACGAAGACAGCGTTAACAAGCAGTAGGATATCCAGATCAGGAACCACGACCACACCAGCAACCACGACCACACCAACAACCACGACCACACCAGCAACCACGACCACACCAGCAACCACGACCACACCAGCAATCACGACCACACCAACAACCACGACCACACCAGCAGCCACGACCACACCAGCAACCACGACCACACCAGGAACCACGACCGCGTTCGGCGCATCAGCGGTGTATAAAGGAAATCCAAGTATTGTATTTAGACAAAAATTTATGAAGCTTCCACAATGGAGCCAACTTGTGTGTTAACAAAAAAGGTCTTAATAATGTATTCTGGGAAGCTGCCGAGGAGGTGCTTCTGCTGCCAAGGTCAAGAGGTCCCCTTTCCAGGTCGGAGGTCAGATGATGGCCACGGGGACGATACTGTGTCGTTTAAGGTCAACCAAGATGTTAGAGTATGAAGGAACGACCTAGAACAGGTGGAATGAAAGAGAGGCGATGATAGAATACAGCATTATGACAGAGATCAACATACAGAAACATAAGGAAAAATGGTAAAGAAATTTACCGTATCTTGATGAAACTCACGAAACACAACACTTGTTGTACAAGAAAGACATGTAACATGGATATGTAACACTGCCAGATGTACAGGAACGCACATTACCGTAGATAAGATGAAATAAAAAGAGGATTAAGAAAAATTTAGCTTTCAAACTGATGATGTACGACTAACGAAAGGAAAAGTACGGGAAAGAGACGTTAAGATGCAGACTTACAGTGAACTGAAGAAACAGAGAAGTCGAAGAAAGGAAGATATAGCTGAGTAGATCAGGAATAAATGATTGAAATAAGGAAGTTGGAATGTGTATGCGTTGTGCCAGCAGGATAATAACAGACCCGGCGCGATATACGAACACAGAAGGAGAGTTAGCGAGAGCCTTCACTATCAGCACCACACGGAGGCCCTGCCAGCCAGCAGGGGCGGCAGTGGAGTGGAGCTACTCCTACGCCACAAGCAAGGCGCCTGTGTGGACCAGATGGTATCAGTCACCATCACCCCATGCACCTTGTCTGCTAAACTCAACAAGCCTATACCAATGTCATTCTAACATACACTTTTGTCCCTAATGCATTTATAGAAAGGCCTTATACTCACACACACACGCA
>JAUTXX010472287.1:0-12545 GCA_032273605.1 Panulirus laevicauda
TAGGGCCAGTCTAGCGCAGCGTTTGCAGAGGCTCCTATCTAATGTTCTTAATGGCTACTTCTACCTAATGTTCCAACCATACTATTTCTATTTAATGTTCCTACCTACCACTTCTATCTAATGTTTCTACCTAAATGTTCCTACCTTCTACTTCTATCTACTGCTCCTCCCATTTTGCCAAAAGGCAGGGCTAGCACATAGTACTCACCACAGGAAATCTAGAGTTATAAAGAAGTGGTGTCAAGTGTTGTGTGTGACAGGGAGAGATTTCATATGCTTGTGCACAGAATGCCAGCAGTCCAGGTGTAGGTGAAGCAGAAAGAAAATGTTTTCATTACTACTTCCCTCGTAATGCACCAAAAAATCCAAGCTCCACATGGTTTCACCAAGGCTGTTTTCTCCTGGTATGGTATTGAATCATCCTCCTACTTTTTTGCATGACACCTGTATATTTTTGTCAAATTTTTTTTAGTTAGTGCATTACACTGAGCTAGAGAATGGATGTGAGAGAATATAACCTTTCTTCATCTGTTCCTGGCACTATTTCGCTACTGCAGGACACAGCTATCAAGTATGAAAAAAGATTCGGTATAATCCAAGGCATTATTCCAGGCTTAGTCTTCATCTTCCCTGTTGAGATTCTTCAAGATTCAAAACTGTTTTCCTCATACTTTTTGTTTGCAATCAAACAGATATAAAAATGTATCTTTCCCTTCTTCATTCTCAGCTGTACAATGCAAGTTCTTTCATCCTTTTGTGACAGCTTACATGCTCTAAACAATCAATATTGCTTTTTGTGTATGAAGTGTTTCTGAGATCTCTCTGACTTGTTTATTTTACATGTAATAATAGGTGATTGTAATACACTACATTTTAATTTTGTTTCTTAAAAATACATTATACATTTGCATCATTAGTTTCCTGTCTTTCACTCATTTTTGGCTTGATAGTACTATCTAGTTACAGTCCTCCATCAATTCAAATTTTTCATTTATGACTATTTAGTGTTTAGGATTTTTGTGGGCATGAACTATGCAGTAGCTACAGTGTACTGAATTCAACCAAAATTTGGATTACTAACATAAAAAATACAATGTAAGGCTACTAGAAAAATTTGGTGACCTACTATGGTCAAGGTGACACTTGCATTAACAATCTGGAAAAACCAATGGCTATATCAGCATACAATTCAACATTCTAAGGGATACCTCATCAGGAAGCAGTAGTTGGCAGACAGCCACCAACCAAGGAGGCATATTACCAGTACTAACCGCCTGCATGTCGGGAGAGTTAGCTGTGTAGTGGGCCAAAACTTTACCTAGGAAGAAGTCTTTTCTTTCTGACTCGCCAACACATGGACTGCTGGCATTTTGTCCATAAATATATAATTTCTCTTTGTCACACATAACACTTGACAAACACTTAACTCACACAACTAATTCTTCCTAACTCTAGATTTTCTACCATGAGTGCTATGCACTAGCCCTGCCTTTTGGCAAAATGGTATGGGCATCAGATAGAAGCACTGGGTAGAAACATTAGGCAGAAGTGGTAGGTAGGAACATTTAGCTTGGAGCATTAGGTGGAAGTAGTGGGCTGGAACATTAGGTAATAGCCGCTGGTGGGAACAGTGGGTAGGGGCCTCTTAAAACACTGTGCTAAAGTTACCCTCTGCTAGTGGCCCGTTAAGGGCTTGGCACAAAAGACTGAGAAGCAGCACTAGAGTTCATGAGTTATGGAAACTTTTGCTGTGGCCACCCATTCAAAGGAGTTCCCAAAGAGAACAGGCATGAGAGATAAACAGATATCAACATGCAATTCACCATTCCAATGGAAACCTCATTAAGGCAAAACTGATTATGTCACAAGTACAGTTCCTTCATTGTGTACAGGATGTATACAAAGAACATATTCTGTACAAACAAAGCTGAAAATCAAGAATAAAACCTAACCTACAGCTACTTTCTGATTCCATTAAATGAATGAAAAATTTCAGTGACTCACCTTACATACGCCCAAATAGTGAGCATGATGAGGAACACACCCATGCCGAGGTTACACATGTTCGCAAAGGAATACATTCCGAAAAGGCCAAAGATTCCAGACATAAGATAGAAGAACATGAGCACAGAGAACAGTGTGGCAGGTGTGCGGGCAGCCTTAAATACATTCTTGGCTTCATTTTGCTGGGAATATTTGCAAAACATCTTCTCGATTTCCTGAAAAAAAAGACATAATTCTAAGTACAAGACTGCTATCCCTGTTATGTAGCATTATGCAGGTAAAGGAATGCAATTAACAGGATAAACTCTTTATTCACTCATCAAGGTATAAGACTAGTTGGTATGTCATCCATAAATAACAAACTTAGATTGTTTCCTACCACATCTAAACAATCTTCATTTACATATCTAAACTCCACATAATCCTTTAGTCACTGTTATTCTATTTTTCTTTTCTCCTACCTTGTCTTTTATTTCCTATTTCATACCTGTCTAGGAATTTTTTTTTTATTTTTCAATACCTTTCCCTACATGTAGGCTTAAACTAGCAGAACAATAAATTAATAACAGTTAAAGGCTTTGGTATATATGGTTCTTGAACATTAAGACATTTGTAACAAACAATAGATCAGAAACAACCTTACAACATATCCCACTACTGTTACATTAACCTCCATACACTGTATGAATTGCTTTACTTACATACTGATAAGCAGCAAATATCCAGGCAAGTCCCTTAACTGAATCCAGCAATGAAATGGCAACTCTGAGCAAATTTTTTTTGAGTTTCAGAATAAAACATAACTTCAGTAGTTTCATTAATTTGTAACTTATTGTCACATCACAAGAAATACAAACCCGCGAAATTATCAAAACACGTAGCAGCTGACAGGCAGCCACTGACTGGGCCACCCCCTTGAGGAAGATTTCAGATACTAGTATATGAGATACAGATAAACCAGTTATACAATCAAAAATTTTCATAACATCCTACCAAACACTTTCAAATCTCTCTGAATTCTCCGACTGTATTCTCAACAGGTTTATGATTAAGGGAGATAATGGGCAATTTTTCCACTGCTTACTGCAAGGAAAGGTGAGCAAATTGATAAACATATTTCATCTGCTTATAATTACCCCTGGGCCAATTTCTATGAAAGTGTCCTAGTGTTATTCAGGACCGTTCTACAGGTTCCTGCAGTCCAAGGCTGCACCGCTACCAGTAGCAGAGAAATGTGGACTCCTTACAGTGAGTTCCTTAACAAGACTGTTCTCTCTTGCTAAAAGTGACATCTTAATCATGGTGGAATCTCATACAGGTGAGTACAGTAACATCATTGATAAATATATATACACAGATACATACATGTGTGCTGCTTCCAGCATTTGTGAGGTAGTGCCTAAAACATGCAAAGATAAAGCCTCTCTTTTTCACATCCATTCTCTAGCTGTCATGCGTAATGCAACAAAACCATAGACCCCTATCCTTAATCAGGCTCCACAGACTTTTCTGAGGTTTTCCCAGTGTTTCATGTGCCATGCTCAGTCCACTGACAATGTGTATCACTGTATCCCATGAATGCCTTTCACCCTTCTGCATGCTCTGGCTCCAAACATTCAAAATCTCATTTACTACATTCTTCCACCTCCAATTCAGTCTCCCACTTCTTCTCCCCACCTCTTCTGACTCATATATCCCGACTGACAATCTCTTTTCACTAATGCTTTTCATATGTCCTAATAATCTAAGCATACTCTCTTCAGCTCTCTCAAGCTTACACTGTTTATCACCACATCTCTCTCTTACCTAAACATTATGTACTAGATCAGTTCTCACACCACATGCTGTCCTCAAACATTTCATTTACCACACATTCATCCTTTTCCTTACATTCTCATCTATAGCTCAAGCCTTATATCCATACAACACCATCAGGACTACTATACCATCAAACATACCCATTTTTGACCTCCTAAATAGCAGTCTCTCTTTTTACACATTCCTCTATGCTCCCAGAAGCTTTACTCCCACATCCACCCTGTGGCTTACCTCTGCTTCCATTGTTCCATTTGCTGCCATGTCCACTCCCCATCTATCTCTCTATGTCTCTGATACCAGCTCCTTAGAACTCCCATCAAGGGAGAGTGGCCATGGGTAAAGTCTCCACTTACCACTGTTCTTACATGCCTGCCTCATATACATCATTCCACGTATTCTACCCTAATTTCTCTCCCTCCAGTACTCTCACTCCATTTCTCTATGTCACAATTGGTCTTCCCCTAACACCAGCTCCTTTACTCGTACTATCATACACTCTCCTTGTAAACTCCCTCTCTTGCATTCTTTCCACATGCCCAAACCACCTAAAAGTATTACCTTTCATCCACTCTACCATTCCACAATTCATTCCCTTTGTGTTCCCTATTGTAGGAAATCACTCATACATCCCTTCAGTTCTTTCTTCAGTCTGTCTAAACATACCATATGCTTACCTACAATCACTCATTTCAACAGCCTATATTCTTGACTTCTGTGACTCATCCTGTGTATATGTTTCGGCTGCAAAGGTCAAGGTTGGGAGGACTATGATGACCCTTAATCCTTTCTTTGCTTCCACACTTACAACTCAATCCTTCATTAAGGGACCTACTTCCACCTTGCACTACTCTCTTCCATATCTCTTCTTCCATACCACCAACATTACCCAAGAAAGCTGCCAAAAACTTATATTGTCACCTCTTAAGTCTCTCTCTCCCTTATAATTAACACAGCTTGGTCCACTTTCTTCTCTCACTCTAGAGGGCTCTGTAAAATCTATACTTTAACTTTAGTTTCCTTTCACATACCATTACTTTACTTTTGCCTGCACTTAGCTTCAATAACCTATGCTTACACACATTGTAAAATACATTTACAACCTCCTTTCTCTTCACTCTCAACAAAAAATAGTGTCATTCACAAACAAGCTTGTCACTTAACACCATCTCTACACCTCTTTTCCCTAGATTTGCTTTCATCTCTCTTATCACTCCACGGTGACATCACGCAGCCTTGCCTCACACCAAGTACACAGAAACTTTCACTCAACTCTCCATTTACTCTTACATGTGCATTTGCCTCTTTAAAGAAGGCTTCCATGTCATCCAGAAGTTGTCCTCCTACCCCACATATCCTTAAAAATTAACATCCATTTCCAAGCATTTAAAATACTTCACTCCCTCTAAGTTTTCTCCATTCAAACTTACACTCCAACTAACCTGTCTCTCTCCTTACTAAACCGAATAAAATTGCTTTCAGTCACATTTACTCTCAACTCTCTCCTTTAGCACACTCTCCAAATCCCACACACCAACTTTTGCAGTTTCACAATCAAAACTGCCACCAGTGCTGTGTCACCAGTAATCAACAAGTGACTCATCACCCAGGCCCCTTCACCCACGGCAGACTGCATACCTGCCCCTCTCTCAAAGACTTCATTCTATAAACAGATTAAACAGCCATGTTTACATCACTCACCCCTGTTGCAGACCCACCTTTCACTGGAATCACTCATTCTCCTCTCTACATACTCACACACATGCCTTACTCTCTTGATAAAAAAACCACTGCTTCTAACAGGTTTCCTCCCACACCATACATTCATAATACTTTACACAAGGTATCTCTATCAACCCAATCATATGCTTTCTCTAGATCCTTAAATGTCACTCAGAAATCCTTCTGTTTCTCTGAAGTATTTACTGCAAACATTTCTGTCTTGTCTTGTCTTTTATTTTTCATAATTCTCTCTATATTTCAATTAAGGCCCAGCCTTGCTGTGGACTTTTGTCCGCGACTAGAGCCTTCAACATAAAAAAAAAAACCACACATCCTATATATGAGAGCCAGTGTTATGATCTCTGCCTGAACGAGGTTATGCCATGAGAGAAAAATCACTTTTGGCGAAGCTGTATCATTAGAAGCATAGTCTCATCAAAGAAATTCCATCTCTAAAGAAGTCCACATTTCCCTAATACTAGAAGTAGCGCAGTCTTGGGATGCAAAAGCCTTTGGAATGAGGACCTGGGTAACATCAGGTCTCTTTCTTAGAAAGAGGTCCTTGGGTAAATATAAATGAATAAGTAAATAAATAAATAAATAAATAAATATAAATTAGGAATCTATCTTGGGCAATTATAGATAAATAATAAAGAAAATTGTGAGCCATACCTCCTCCAGCATACCCTGGTATTTCTCCACCACACTTTGGTTTTTCCTTCCATATTTGTTTTTCTCCAAGTACATTTGTATAGCTTGTTCTTTTGCTTTATTGTGTTCTGCTTCCATCTGCACCGTCTTGAGGAAAGGTCGGTCACCTCCTACCAGTGATTCCATGGTCTCTGAATAACATTCCTTGCCTGCCTCCAGAGCAGCCTGACTGCTAGCTTGAGCTGCAAACTGAAATGAAATGATCTATAACTTTTCTGAAATTACTTATTTCTTCTGGAAAACTGAAGTTAAAAAACATATCTAGGTAAATTCCTGCAAGCTTCAGCCTCCTCAAATCCAAATCAAGCAAAAAATAGGTTACATAGGAAGTTCAGAATAAGAGAATACCTACAATAAATTACATTAATTTTGTACAGTATCATCTATTCATACAGCAGGGGAAAGGAATTCTTCAATCAAGGGGCCAAATCTCAATAACTTTCTGTACTTTTACGCTTTTCTAAATCTTTATACTATCTGCTTATTCCAGTAATCCTAAACTCTGATGATAAAAAAGTACACAAATACCTCATATGCAATGTAATACTAAGAATGATTTACATAAATCTGATTTATATGTCATTTCGTAGGAATACATCCCCCATGTACAACTGAGAAAAGGTGTATCTGTCCAGTATGTTAACACAGGTGATATTTCAGCTCACCTGTAACTTAAAACAATGTCTCCTCCTGCTAGTAACACGACTTATGAATGAATGTTTCAGGAAAAATGTTTCATCATTGAAAGTGTTCATCATCAAAACTTAAGGAAAGCCTGTTTATTTTCTACTTTCAGTAGTTATTTTACTTTTATGGATGAGCAACATTTAGTTAACTCTCAGTTTGGGTTTGGTCCTTTAAAAATATCCAATATGGCCTTTACATTCCTAAAAATACAGCTTGAAAATGGTTTTGATATAAGTATTCACTGGCAGTTATAATGCTGTTAATTGAATCTGCGTAAGTAGTACATAGGATCCCTGCTATAAGTCACTCCATTATATATTGTTTCACATATATGTTGTTGGCTTACTGGGGAAAATAAATTGCTATATGTGGAATGGTTTTGCACCATCATCATTTTCAAACAGAAGCAGAATAGATCAAGGTAATCTAAACCTTAATACTGGCTGGGTGCTAAATGTGTGAAAACAGTCTGTTGAGTGTGCCATGACACCATGCAAGGTCTCTACCCATGACTTCCTCCCACTCAGTCTGTAGACAATGTGGTGGATGCACTTTGCAAGAGCTCAGTGCCCTGATATACTGTATCATGTTATATGCTCATATCTTACAACCATAAATGGAATATCTAGTTCAAGTGAAAAGTTGTCAACTGTGTCCCCAATAGGCAATGTTGGAGTGTTCCTCTATACATAAAAGCTGATGAGATAAAGCACAGTAGAAATGGAGAGTGGGCTGTCGTGGCTTACCTCCAACCATCATGTGTACCACTGTCAGGAAAGTCTATGAGATTATGATAAAAACGAAGCATACACCACAGCAAGCCAAACCAGTCTATTTCCAAGATTAGAATCATACATTTGTCTTTTTATCATTTGAGTATCATTTCATATCACTAAACTTACTCGGTTTCCCACATCAGCGAGGTAGCGCTAGGAAACAGACGAAGAACGACCCATCCACTCATATACACATATATATATAGACATAAATGCCCATACATGCATATATACTTATATATACATATCAACATATACATATACATACACATACACAGACATATACATATATACACATGTACATATTCATATTTGCTTGCCCTCATCCATTCCTGGCACTACCCTGCCCCACAGGAAACAGCATCGTTACCCCCTGTTTTAGTGAAGTAGCACCAGGAAAACCGACAAAAAAGGCTACAGTTGCTCACATACAGCCTCTAGCTGTCATGTTATGGGTTTTGGTACACATGTATAAGTTAGGTAGTCAGTCTCCCTTATGGGGAAAATATCCCTTAATATGACATTTCACTGTAAGCAGTGTTTTTTGGGACATATCTATGACATATCTGTAACCAGAAAATGCTGCAACTAACCTCAACAAGTGTGGTAGGCTCAGGCAGGTCATTGTCCTTAAACACCTCCATGAAGAGTGTGAAGAATTTAAGAAGATCGCGTGCCTTGATTGGCTGGCCACCGATCTCCTTCTTCACCAAATTCTCTGGAGCCAACAAGCGTGGAACCAGTACTTTGAGGTGATCAACAAACTCTTCCTTAATCTCTGCAATGCAAATAAAAGACCATCAATCCTTCTGAAAAACTGTATACAAATAAAGTATGCATATATCACTCATCAGTGATCATTCAAAAAGATACAGAAAACATTCTGAGCATCAATTACAGTCTGAGTCAAGCTTGAAAATAACTAAACAAGAGTGTCATGAAAGATACAAAATATTTCAGCTCTGTAGTCTTTTATACTTGATCACCGTGTACCACGTGAACAAGGTAGCACCAGGAACAGACTAAGAAAGGCCACATCTGCTTCCATTCTATAGCTTTCATGTGTAATGCAACAAAATCACATCTCCCTATCCACAACCAGGAACCAAAGGCCTTTCCATGGTTTACCCTGGATGCTTTACATGCCCTGGTTCAGTCCACTGACACCACATTGACCCAAGTATACCATATCATTTGAGATACTTCAAAAAATGTTACTTTGGCTTTGATTGTAACCACAAAGTCCAATGTTAATATCTTTCTCTTAGGTCTCACTTAATTCTTCAAGTCCAGTATGAATATGGAATGCATGTCATCCTATGCTGTGCAAAAATAACAAGAAAACAGAAGATAAATAAATATTCAGAGGTGAGTAATAACTCTTCCCAACACACAAACATCTGGAAATTCTGTGAACATGTAAATAACCTCGTGTTGCACCGTAAAAAAAAAATATACATCTTTCAAATGCACCATAAACCATTCTACATAGATTGAGAGTATTAATGGCCGAGTGGTACCCAACAACAAATTATATTTGTGGTATAATACATCAAAATCACACACGGGCATCTTACCTGCACGGCTGACGAGGGCGTTGGTAAAGGAGGGAGATGAGGAGTCGAAGATGCAATGCTACATTACCATATGAAATGCTCACCTCCCTATCCAATTTTCTTAGCCCCACAAATCAAATTCAAATTGACACTATTCAACAAAGTACTTTCGTGTATGATAATAGCACTTTACAGTTTTCTTTATCTATTTTTTTTTAAATGTACTTCTTGTGATATATGGAGGATGCATGCTAACCCTATGATTCCAACAATACCAAATCCCTCTTCTGCTTTTCTGCTTTCTAGTTCTTCACCATATGTTGGATGATTTTTGGAAATTACAATAATAATAGAAATAATAATAATAATAATAATAATAATAATAATAATAATACAATCTTCATCTACTACGTACAGCAAACTGCAATGGTGATACATAATGCTATGAAGAAAGTAATACAGAATGGTCCTTTGTGTAACTCTATGACTGTGTGAGGGGGGGGATTGGTTTCCTCTTGCTGAACTTAACTGACTAAAAGAAATGTCTTTTTTTTTTAAAGATGGCTTTTGACATTTGTACAAACCCTGCGTGGCTGAGTCCTTCCATCCAGCAACAGACTACTATGTCCCTATTTTCAACTGATGATATAAACCTCTACCCTAATATTATTACACGTATACATCTCTAGTCATGCTCCTAGACAGAGCGATACCTCTGGCGATAGGTTTTTTTTTTCTATCTGAACTCCTTATTAACGCACACGCATCATACGATAGCCGACGACTGCTTCGGTCAAGGATCTTTGGCGCTGACTGGAGATCCCTTCGCCCACAGAATGTCCGTGTCCCGGACAGGTCCCACTGGGATTCCCACTGGGATCGTCATGTCCACAACGAGGAGAGTTCGAGTCAATCCCTCACAGCAGCTCATGTGAAGAGCTGGACGAGGACAGTTCAAGTCAACCCCAACATTCCTTGATCAGGGGCCTCATATGCACGTGCCGTCTCAGCTTCCATAAAATAAAAATATACAAATGAAAAAAAAATACTTTTTTATCACGTCTAATAAAGGAAATTCACAGATATCAATTGTAGGCCATATATCCCCTAAGGAAGGATAGTGTAGGGAGGAGTCACATAAAGCACCAGCGGAGGGATAGTGTCGTCACATAAAGCACCAGCGGAGGGATAGTGTCGTCACATAAAGCACCAGCGGAGTGTTAGGAGGGGGTCACATAAAGCACCAGCGGAGGGATAGTGTAGGGAGGGGGTCACATAAAGCACCAGCGGAGGTAGGGGGTCACTAGGCGCGTGACAGAGTAGCCTATCGCTTCAGCCAAAGCCATCGCGCGCCTCCTAGCCACAACACACGCACACTCGGTACTGTTCTGTGCCTTCTGAATTTTCTTCTCCTGAGTTTTCTTCTTTTTATCAATTCTATTTATCAATGTATATTCTAGCCACAACCAACACACAGTACTGTTCTGTGCCTTCTGAGTCTTCTTCTTTTTATCAATTCTCTTTATCAATGCATATTCTAGCCACAACCCCCACACTCAGTACTGTTCTGTACCTAAAGTTTTCTTCTTTTTATCAATTCTATTTATTAATGCATATTCAACATGTGCTGCTGGATGTACATAGTATATACATAAACCAAATAAAGGGACCTTGGAATGTGACAAAACATTAACACTAAAATACCAGTATCAAGGTTCTACAGCTATTAGTAACTGCTGCATGAAGTGTAAATCTCAAAATAAACCCTGAATATTGTATAAATGACCATGTGGAGAGCATTCGATTCCTTATTCATGTGAATGTTTCATTATTGCCTTTAGTTACTTATTACATCTCAAGTGTTATAATAACTGTTAGATTTCTTCCGCTGCTATACTACAGCTGGAAATCATCCAAGGTGATGTATCCAATCTTCAGTAACAAATAATAAACATCATCTGTGTGCCTTCCAATTTTTTTTACCACACTCCAGTGGACCTTGTGTGTGTGTGTGTGTGTGTGTGTGTGTGTGTGTGTGTGTGTGTGTAACTCTATGCAAGTCTTCCACTGTCACAAACAGCCTCGAAGTTGCACTTTGCATCCATCCTCTACATCACTGCTGTTGTTTCTAGTCCCGTTGTCTCGTTGATGTAATCACATGACAGCCTGTCTCCCTCTGCTCGTCGACCATAAACTGCAGTTTTACCACAGACGCCCCTTAAAATGCCCGCATCAATACTGCTCCTGTTTTCTTTTATGAGCCAGGTGCTGCCGTAACAAAAAATATCTTTTCTTCCCCTTAAACTTATCATATCATCTACAATGCAATACGTATCAACGCGATTACAATGACAATTACTATTCTAATGATTACCATAACTAGGGTCATTAACATCGTAATTATCTAAGCAGCAGAAACAGTTATAGAGGAAGATAGGATCAGCGACAGCCGTCCTGAGTAATAATATCAACAACAAACTTAGGAATTGTGACTCTAATTCAGTAATTAGTCGCAGTAAAGTTGGACACGATGGCTCTAAAGTGTGATAGGGAACCACAGTCATAATAATATCCCACGATCCTATTACATACACTTGGCGAGAATGGAGTTGAGTGGCTGTCTTCTCGAGGGAAGCATTCCACGTCGCGTCCCCGATCTCTCGCGAGCGGTGAAGTCGATGGCAAACGTGAGCGGTACGGGCAGCGCCCGGTCAGTTCTGTACGCCAGCAAGGGAAGAAGCCAAGCGGTCGACTGCGCTTTGATACGAACCTAACACATCGAGGGCGCCTGTCTACCCCAGACATCCAAACACCGCCAGTCTGGTCTCAGGTTATACCCCTACATATAATGAATATATTAATAAATAAATGTGCCAAAGGACTCCGTCTGCGAGTCCACCCCAGCCGTTCATCCTCCCCTAGGGAGGCTGGTCGATAAAATGGGTGTCTGGCATAGGCTATGGCGTGTGTGTGTGTGTGTGTGTGTGTACAGGAGTAAAGAACGGTACATTTACACAATTCACAGACCGGACAACACGAAATGAACATAAAACCAAAGAGCAAAGCACCGTCAAGGGCCCTTTTTCGCTCCCAAGGAGCGGCAGGCGCACCACACGACGGAATCGCGGGGACACGCGCAATACGAAATACATAACAACAAAACCTTTCGTCCCAAATGCGACTTGAAGTGGGATTCCAAGTTCCCAACGCCATGGCCAATTATACCAAACACGTAACGCCCACCACCGATCCATCTTTTGGAAAACCGCCCCCC
>JAUTXX010472398.1:0-12544 GCA_032273605.1 Panulirus laevicauda
TACTAACACTTAGGTAAATTGAAGACTAATAAAAGCCTAGGTCCTGGTCATTTCTATCAGTGAGTAGTTAGAAAATGTCAAGCATGAAATTGCCAAACTGTTAACCCAGATTTTTTTTCAATGAATCACTCCAGGAATGAATAGTTCCACAGGACTGGAGACTGGCAGATGTCACTCCTTTATACAAAAAGGGGAGCCACATATTGCCTGTTAATTATTGTCCTATTAGCCTCACATCAATTGTAAGTAAACTTCTGGAGTCAATTATTAGAAATTGGATTGTAGCCTATCCAGAACAACACAGTTTGATCAATAATATGCAGCGTGGTTTTAGAAGACACATATCATGCCTTACAAACCTCCTTGAATTTTATGATATGTTATTCAGTACCCATGACAAGACAAAAGCAATAGATATAATATTTCTGGACTTCCAAAAAGCCCAAAAAGCATTTGACAAAGTCCCACACTAAATTGATGCACAAAGTTTGTGTCTTGGGGATTACTGGTTGGATAGGAAACTGGACAGAAGCTTGGTTATGTAATAGGAAGCAGAGAGTCGCAATGAGTGGGGAATCATCAGTGTGGTCACCACTTACTCGTGGAGTCCCCCAGGGATCTGTATTTGGGCCTATGCTTTTCATTATTTATATTAATGATAATGACATAGGGCTAAATAACTTAGTGTCCAAATTTGCAAATGACACAAAGATCAGCAGTTCCATGTTAACTGATGAACATAGGCCTAGATTACAAGAGGATCTAGATAAAATTGCTGAATGTTCTAGTAAATGGCAAATGCCATTTAATGTCAATAAGTCTCAGCTGTTACAAGCAGGAAACCTAAATTTTTTTTTCATGAACTGTTGAGTCACTGTCTCCAATAACTTCAGATTCTCCCAGCATTGCAATGAAGCTGCCAAGAAAGCAAAAAGCATGTTAAGATTTATAAACAGAAACTTTACATACAAAAGCTAGGATGTGATAATGCCTTATGCCTAAGTCTAGTTAGACCACTTCTCGGATATGCAGCACAGTTCTGGCCCCCACTTAAGTAAGGACATTCTTGATTTGGAAGCAGTGCAGCAAAAGCAACTAAAATGATTCCCTTCATGCGTAACAAACCATATGAAGAGAGACTGCAAGAATTAAACTTGTTGTCCCTAAGCAAGAGGTGCCTCCAGGGCAACTTGATAGAATGTTTGAAGATACTTAAAGGATATTGATACTGAACATTTCTTTACAGTAATATTAGAATTACCATACATTGAGAGGATATGCATTAAAACTTAAAGGTCAGTTAATCTGGACTTTACAAAATATTTCTTACAGTGACATTTTTGATGGATGGAATTGCTCCCGGAAAATGTTCATAGCAACACCCTTCATATCTTCAAAATTAAGCTTGATCATCCCTTTTCACTCTCTGGTATTGAATAATTCATTTAATCAGTCATCATAATGCAGTGGTATATCATGCTGCATTCTCAACCACTGATCTCTTCCTGGCCATGTTGCGTTATCATACTAACTTTGATTAACCCGTGTCACCTGGTTTGAAAGTGTAATTAAGAATTAATGCATCATTGTTCAACATCAGGAATAATATAGGCATGGTAAGTCAAGTGGTTGGAGGTCAAGTTTATTCTTAGTATTGCCCTTTTAAGAAAAAGTGAAGGGATGCTGGGCATATGTTCAGTGTACCTTATGACTTTCCTATGAAAATTTCCTTCAGGCTTATTAATCCTGCAAGGTAATTTTTCTATGTTTTCCTGCCAGCATGTGCTGGAGGGTGGGGAGAAAGCCTTTGCTTTACTGTCCTTTTCTTCTACTTATATTTTTTTTCAAATGCCGGACCACCTCGCTAGGACCTTGGGTCTGTGTATATATGTAACTATGTAACTTTCCACGCTAATGCCCTTTTACCATCCAGTGTCACTCTGATTTTCGACAGGGGACAGTGGCTACAGTTGCCTGCTTTTGTGGGGGTGGAACTTCCAGTAAGATTTACCTCTTTTTTCTGTTAAATCATTTTGCAGAGGATTCTCCCAAAACATTTTTTACCTGTTTAGTGACTTTAGTAGCCATATGTGGGAAAGGTGTTAATGTTGATAGAACTTCCTTGCTTTTGCAGTGCACCTTAGCTGATTCCACAAGTTATCCAAGACTGCCCCACCAGGGTTTTGGAACTTACATGTATGGATTTCTCACATTTTTACAGCCTGTTGTGCCTCACCATGGTGCATTTATCTGTTTTTACTAACATTGTGCCCACATGCACATAGTTTTACACTGATTTAGAATAGTTAAATGGTACAGTCCTATTTCTGTGCTTTTACACCTGCAACGATAATTGGAGAAGAAACTTGAAGATGAAACAAGACCTAGCTTGGTCATTTCCGAACAGTTTTAGATAAGTGCCTGCTTGGTCAACACGTAAACAATCTCAGTATCCATATTCTCACACCATTGCAGTATTAAATCATGGCAGATAATATGCTGTTGGTGTTTCAAAACTGAGGTCCAGTATTTCTGTAAAGCTGAAAATGATTGAGCATAATGAGTGTAGATTGAGAAGCTTGTACCTCAAGCACACCACATTTCTTACCAGGAGGTGATTCAGATGTCTCTAGATGACCTTTGAGCTGTATCCTTATGATTCATATAGTGAGTTTTGCTCCTTGAACACCTCTGGTCTCAAAGACAGTGAAGTTTTCTTTGCAATTCATAATATTTTCCATTGAAAAAATTGGGATATAATGGAATTTGGCTTTTGATGGACCACACTCACCCCCAGTTAAACTATCGGAGCAAGGATTTACTTTAGGGTAAAAGAAAAAAGCTCTGTCAATAGTTGAAAAAGAAAAGAAAAAAAACTGAAAAGTTCCTCATTAGGGCATATTAGATATCTAGAGTAGGTATGGTGAATAAGTTAACAGAGAGTTTTTAACCTCATGAGAGTTATGTCTTTTTACATTGTCATAGAGTGTATGGAGCTGACAGACCAGTAATGTTATGCCTTTGCAGAGGTACAGATAAAATGAGATAGCTATTGTAGGTATTTGGTTATACATGTAAATTATTAATCTCATTCCAAGTGATTTGTATGATTTACTTCTGGACAAGCTCTTGATAAAGAAAGACTAGAAAGTAGAAACTTATTGCATGGTATACTTTTATTTGGTTGCCGTTTTCAGTTTAGGTGTAATGATATTCCCTATCAGTCCCCTGAAAGTAGGTAGCATTGTATTTGGGTGGCAGGGGACTGTATTTCTTGTCTTCTGGCCTTGTTAATGTGTATGCTTGATACTCATTAGACATGTGCTCCAAGATTATGTACAACGTTTAGATTATCAGATGTACTGGTCAAAAAATGCTTTGTTCCACAGTGTTTGGTTGCATATGTAGGAATGAATTCGTCGAACAGCACTCAGTAATTCAGGCAAATGACTGATTAATAGTTTTTTTGCTTCTATATGTATTAATAGTGTCTGTGAAAAATGCTCATTAATTTAACCAAATGACTAAGCAATCTTTCATTAATAAATGTTGTGTGAAAAAATTATGTGAATAATGTTAACTCAGTAACTTAACTGAATGACTGAGTAAAAGTCTTTCATTTCCTTGCTGTAGTGTGTGCAGAGACTTAGATAAAGACTAGTGAGTGTCCTCTTAGATGAAGATTAGGTAGTAGGCAACTTCTTTGTACAGTTGCTATCAGTTAGAGAATTGAGTTGTGTACAATAAACTTATTTTTCCACTGAAGGTTAGGCTAAGTGTGAAGGATAGGCTAAGTGTCAAGTCAAAAATTTCCCACCCTTCTATCTCAAGGAAAGCTGCATGTTTGTTTGTGTTGATTCTATACTTTCACTGTAAATGCTGGTAAGAAAGAGCCTGAAGGATTGGATTAGAGATAACTGATAGTTTGTAGTGTATTATTTTTTGTTCTGATCCTCTGTATAGCATACCCAAATTTTTAATGACTGATTTTAGAAGCATAGAGATAAATGAAGATAGCTCTTAGAGTAACAGATTGCACTGACTGCTGCTGCTATTATTCTGTAGTAGCAGTAGTGAGTGGCAGGCATCCACTGACTAAGGAAGTACTACTGCCCGGGTTTTTAACGGGATACTGATGGTAGGACAATGAGCCAGTACTTCGGCATTTGTTACTCGCCTCCTCTTAGGCCTGGATTGCTGTCTTTTTTTCTGCTTATTCTGTGTATGGGTTGCTAGCATTCAGCCCCAACCCCACACCCCCTTTTTCTCATATGCTGCACTTAACAATGCAAATATCTCACATCTTTATTTCTTTTTCTATTCTTTCTTAGTTTTTAGTATTTCAAAATATGGGAGTAAAGTCATCAAATCATTCCCTGGCTCTGATTCAGAGTGGTGCCACCAATTGAGAGGGGTTGCATAGATTCTGGGGCCCTCTTGACTACCATCATGTGGCTGGGATCCACCTCACTTTAATAGCAACAGCTCCTAGGCCTGGCTGGTTCTTTTTCTATCGATTTTTGCATCATTTACAGTTTCAATTCTAACTTTCTTCTGTTGAACACCCAATTTCCTACTCCCCAGATCTTCTCTAAAATTCCATCTGTCCAAAGCTGCCTCTCCTTTTCTTTATCCAATCTCCAACAATTATTCCTTTCACTGTCTCTATGGGTGGAGATTGTGATTGCCATGGTATGAAGACATGCATTGCATGCCTTGTGGATCTTGCTTGCCTATTTCTCCTGTCTAAAAACCCAGACTTTTCCTTCTT
This sequence comes from Panulirus laevicauda, assembly GCA_032273605.1. Lineage (NCBI taxonomy): Eukaryota > Metazoa > Arthropoda > Malacostraca > Decapoda > Palinuridae > Panulirus > Panulirus laevicauda. Next base: position 4,772 of record JAUTXX010472398.1, read on the forward strand.
CCTGGAAGCTTGCCTTGGTGCAAACCATCCTTAAGAAAGGAAAGTGCTTTAATCCCTCCAGGTGTTGCCTCATAGCTATTGTTTCTGCTATCTCCAGAGTTCCTGAAACTACTATACTCTTTTTTTTTCAAACACTTAGAATCCCATTACCTTCTTTCAGATGGAAAGAAAGATGGTATGGATTTTGCAGAATTAGTTATACTGGTGACTCTGTCTTGTGTGACTCACCTCTGATTTTTCTCACTCAGGGCTTTTGGTGAAACTTTTGTTGCAGCCCTCGACTTCTCTAAAGGCAATGACAGGTTATGGCTTAAGTCTTTGCTTTCTAAGTTGTCTTTCTTCAGTTTTGCTTCTTCTCCCTGTTCAGTCATGCATAGTTTCCTCTCTGACTGTTCCATTGCAATAGTCACTGATAGAGTGACTTCCCTCTCCTATTGTATCAATAGTGGCATTCCTCATGGTTCTTTCGTGTCACCTATTCTTTTTCTTCTCTTAGTGAATTGTCTACTCTCTTCTACTTCTAATGTTTTCTACTTCTAACCTTTTCACTCTAATGCTGATGATTCCCCTTTACATACTTCAGCTCACTTTTCCTCTTCTCATCCCTTTGTTACTTGTTCTCTTTCTTGTACTGATCACACTTCTCTCAATTCAGACTTTTGCAGAATTTTGGAATGGGGAAACGGTAACCTTTTAAAATTCAAAAGTGCTGTAATGCAAAATCTCCCAGTATCTTTTTATAAGAATCACATATTTCCCTGCTCAGCTTCAAAATATTACAATTTAACCCGGTTGTAACATGAACCTGTCAGGCATAACCATATCCTCCAGTCTGATGTGGAATATTATGTAGTCAGTAACAAAGTCTATTTCTCAAAAGCTGTGTTGTATAGGTGCTATTATTATTTTTTTTGTGAGCAACTGTTTCATGTCTACAGTTTTTTTTTCACCCAAGTATGGCTCATCTTCCATTTTTCTATTAACTAGAGTGGAGTCAAAAGCCTTCCATCTCATTAATTCTTCAGACATCACCTCTCTTCAACCTTCCTTTCCCATATGTTGTGATGTTGCTGCTACCTCTCTGTTCTCTAGATTTTATTTTGGCCATTGTACTTTTAAGTTGTATGTATGTGTCTTCACCCCAAAGTTCACTCCCATGACATGCATTTGGCTTCTGCTTCCCTATTTTTCTGTGTGGAGTCTGGCCACTTGAGGATTGGTTGATATGATACCTCCTTCTTACCTTGAATAGCCATGCTGTGGAATTCTCTTCTTTTGTCTCTTCCTCTTCATGTAACCTTTCTTCCTTTAAGAGTCAGGTCTACAAACACCTACAGAGCCCTAAGTAATTTCTACTCTCTTTTCCTTGTACTTTTTTCTTTCATCTGAGATGGCCTCAGTTGGAGCATGTTTTGTTTGTGCCATGTAAGACACTATATGTATTAAGAAAAAAGTATCTTTACCAAGATAGCATAACTAGTTCAGGCAGTTCAGTCTTCTGTTGATGTTCTTTCCTTTAACACTTACCCATGATTAATCTAAATGTATAGTCTTTTGATGACCCAAATGCAGGATTGCTTCCATTGTCACGATACTCTAAAACTCCCCACTTCCATTTAAAATCCCACCAGATATTTGTTTTGACCAATTACCATTTATGTCTCTCTCTGTGTACTGCTGTAGTTGGAGGAAATACCATGCATCTCAGTCACCTTCAGAATGTCAGAGTCCATAGACTACGTCATCTGGGCTTGATGGCAGATGTAGGTGCTTGATGTTATTACTTTTTTGAGCAAAGATACAGTTTCAGCAGCATTTTTGATTAAAAGAAGGTTGTTTGTTCTTTTATTCATATAAATAAAGTTTTCTGCATATAAACATATAAACACCCAGTAAACAAGTATATGTAAAGAATACACAAAGTATGTAAAAGCTGTGTAAAATAACCTGCACGTGTACTGTGAAATCATGTCTTAAGAGAAATGATCGTGAATCATATATTGTGATGTAGATGTACAGTATAGAGAATGTAATCATGCCTGGAAGAACCCCATGATAATTGTGTACAGTGCTTGCAGTAAAAAGGAGCATCTTTACTGCCAGTGCAGGGCATGCCCATCCAACAACACCCTCCCACACCACCTTAATAAGGGATGATTGAAATGAATATTAGTACAGATATTACATTTCACAAAGTATATAAATGTGAGCATATTGAGTGGCTGGCATGTGTATGAGGATAATGGAAATTATTCCTGGTTTGTGCCTCTCATCTGTTACCAAAGTCCTCCAGTTACTCAAAGATTACATAAAGTGACAATCAGGTACAGTTGTTTTATATATAATTTCTTCCTTAAGTGTAAGTTCAGTAGGGACACCTTTATAGTCCTCCCCCTTCTTTATGTAATATTGCTAAAATCACAATGTCATGTATTTCTCATTATTTCTCTTGTAATTTTGCTTCAGTCTCCTCACAAACTAATTCATATCGTGTGTTCTTCCAAATAACTTAGTTTGTTAAAAAATCTATGTATTTTCCACAGGGTCAACAAGTATGCATGACATTTAGGTGGACAGGTGTGTACTTATGGTTGTAGGGGTACAGAGGCAAGCAGATTTTGTTTTGTGCCTTTTTAATGACAGAAGAGACCTCTATATGTTACAACTGTTACCATGTATCATCTGAATATTTAAACGGAGGTGGACAGAGTTAGAACATTAATTGGTGTTAGCTACTTTGCGCAGAGAGTACATTAGTTGTTTTATGTCATTTAAGGGTTGACAGGGAATGTCTATCTATCCGTCCATCTGTCTATCTATCTATATCTCTAATGCCTGTTTTCTGCGGGGGGAACTCCCTCAAGGGGTTGTCCATGGCAAAAGTCTCCATAACTGGTGAACTTCAGTGCCATGTCTGAGCCTTTAGTGCCTCACCCTTAACAGGCCACTGTTTTCAGAGGCTCCAACCTAAATTTCTGCCCATCACTTTTACATAATTTGTCTACTTAATGTTCCTGCCTAATGCTCCTTCCTACTACTTTTATCTAATGATCTAGCCTAATGTTCCTATCTACAACTTCTACCTAACGTATCGTCCTAATGCTCCTGCCATGTATTCGTACCGACTACTTCTTTCAGTTGCTCTTATCATTTCGCCAAGGGGCAGGGCTGGAACATAGCACTCACCTCAGGAAAATATAAAGTTACAAAGAGTAAGTTATGTGAGTTTAGTGTTGTTAAATGTTTTGTGTAACAAGGAGAGATTGTATATTTGTGGACAGAATGCCAACCAAAAGATATGGCTTACTTAGTCTGTGTCAGATTACAGAAATGCTGGATCAGTAGTAGTTTTCTGGCAACTGATTATTTTCAATACACATCGGGTAAGGCGGATGTATGAAGGCTTAGAATAAAATGATATATTTTATGATGGTGGAGTAAGCCTCATATCATGATGACCTGAGATATGTATATTTTTTGATGGAATGATCTGATTCGTAGCAAATTTTTCTTTTTCAGAGGATCTGTTGAAGAAACAACTGGATTTGCCCGTGTTAGAGAGCCAGAAGAGGAGGAGGAAGAAGAAGAGCGACCTCGAAGAGGTAAGGTTGAAAAGGTAGAATGGGAAAATGGAAAATAATATTGGTATGTTTAGCTTGTATAGATTGATTATAAAGAATGCTATGAAACACATGGTGTGATTTTACATTTACATGGTGGTTCTTTTTAGGTTTACTCAGAATTTTTTTAAGAAATGCAGCTTATGATTAATAACATTGTTGATTTTACTAGTCTTTCAATAAATGTAACTACTTTGTTTCATAGTGACACGCTAGTTTGATACTTGATGTCGGTGAAGACAACATGGTCTTATGTGATTAGTGAGCTGGAATACTATTGTTTTGGTTTTGTATTAAGAGAGCTGGAACAGGATTAAGAGCATTTCACACCGGATAACATGCTGGACGTGCTACATTTTGGAGCCATGTGTCTGAATTGCTGCTGCTGTTTTGCAATAAGGCTGTTCCCATTGGATGCAATATAATATAGGATATATGGGACCTTATCCAAAGTGAACAGCCTTACAGAAATATAACAGCAGCAATTCAAAGACACTGCCTCAGAAATGTAACTTGTCCAGTATGCTATGCTGTGTGAAATGGCTATTATTTTGGTTTTGTATTGAAATATTATTATTTCAGTTTTGTGTTTAGAGAGCTTTAGCAGAATTACTTTGGTTTGTGTTTAGAGAGTTGGAACTGTTATTGAAGCTGTGTGTTTAGAGAGCTGGAGCAATTTTTTTGGGTTTTGTGTTTAGAGATCTGGAACAGCATTATTTTGATTTTGTGTTTAGAGAGCTGGAACATCATTATTTTGGCTTAGTGTTTAGAGAACTGGAATAATATTATTTTGGTTTTGTGTTTAGACAGCCAGAATGCAAGGAGGAATAGGAAAGAAGGGTGATTTAAAGCTTAAATGAAAGTGCATTAGATATAGGGATGCAAGTCATGTGTGAACGAGGTGTTTCAAATGTTTGGAGGAAGACTGTTGGATAATTGTTGGATATGAGGTGGTGAGATGTAAGAAAAAGAGTGGAAATGTATGGTGGACAAATGAAAATAGAAATGCTGTGGAAGAGAAGAAAAAGGCATATGTTTCATCAGGTTGATTTGTATGTATGTTTTTTAGTAAACTGTTCTGGTTAAGCAGAATAGCAAATTTCTGGAATTATTAATTTAGAATGTTTGAGAATATCCTTACTGTTTCAATCTGCCTGAGTATTGGGAGGGTTAGTGATGACTGTATAGTGAGTCAGCTCTTCACTGGCTGTGAAATTGCACTCATCTGAACCAGGTAGCAGTCTTTTCTTTCTGCCTCACCCATACATGGACTGCTAACATTCTGTCCACCAATAACTAATAACTGTTGCCATAACTCTTGACAACACTTAACTCACACAACTCTTTCTTCATAACTAGATTTTTCTCTGGTGAGCACTATGTGTTAACCCTTCCTTTTTTCAAAATGATAGCAGCAATATATAGAATTAGTAGGAAGGAAAATTAGATAGAAGTTGTAGGTAGGAACATTAGGCAAGAGCATTAGGTAGAAGTAGGTTGGAACATTAGGCAGACATATTACGTTGTTGGTAGGAACATAAGATAGGAGCCTCTGGAAACACTGTACTAGAGTTGCCCTCTATCAATAGTTTGTTGAGGATTAGGTACTAAAGGGTGGGAAGTGGCACTGGAGTTCACCAGTTATGGAGACTTTTGATGTTCCCACTCCCTTGAGGGAGTTCCTGGAGGGAATGGGCATCAGAGATAAGGTAGATGGATAGATAGTTTGCAGACATCTTGCACATGCAGTAAATATTAGGACTGTTGCTGTGAAAGGGTTAATCTATTTGTAAGAACTCTTCATTGCATTTGGTAACTTTCCACCCACCCGTAGCATTTTCTACAAGGCATCTCTGTTAACCGTCATACACTTTCTGAAAATCCATGAATGACATATGTCATTGTCTTTCTCCAAATATTCCTCATGTACATACCTCAAATTAAACATTTTGTGTACATTGGTATACACACCTTCTACTTGTCTTGAAGCCACATTGCTCCTTCCCAGTTAGATACTCTAATGCCACCACCCTCTCAAACACCATTCTCCCATACTCATTAATAGGTTTACTCAACAGACTTTTAACCTCTTTAAATTGCATGCTCATTTTTGTCCCTCTGTCTGTATGCAAGGTCACTATGCAGGCATTCTGTTAGTTCTGAGGCAGCTCACCCAGGGCCATAAAGCATATGGACTAACGGCCTAACTAACGAGTTAAGAGCAATGTCTGCTCATTACTTGAGAAACTCAACTGCAATTGCATTTACTCCAACTACTTTGTCACACTTCATCTTGCACTTGGTTTTTAATAACTTCTCTTTTTACCATGTTGTTCATCATGTAATTCATTTTTTGTCATAAGTGTTCACTTTTTTCTCACCTGATTGAGGTAGCATCCAGAATAGATGACGAAGCCTAAGAGGATATAAGATTCTCATTTGGTTCTGTTGTCTGTTCATTCTTTTGACAAGTAAAGCAGGAGAGGAAGATTTCCAGATCCCTTCTCCCACCCCTCTTAGTTGCCTTCTGCGACATGCAGGAGATATGTGTGTGGTAGTCTTTCTCCCCTGTCCCCAGGTATTCACCATGTAATTACATATCAAAAATTTTTTTTGCAGGTGTAGGGGCGGCCATTGCTCCACCCCCATCGCTTGGAGCAGAAGATGGAATTATTGCTCCAGGTGGTACCAATAAAGGAGCGAACTTTAGTGGTATTGGAAGTACCATTGCTGCAAAAATTATGGCAAAGTATGGATTCAAGGTATGTTAAATGATATGTTAAAAGATAGGTAATGCACTGATTGAAATGCTTTATAGTTTATGGTTTAGCTTATAAGGTCCATCATTAAAAATTGGAAGCACAATGATTTAGCATGCTAATCATCAAGATTAGATGTATGCCTTGTTAATTTGTATGTTAATCATCATAGGAAGGGCAAGGTCTTGGTAAAAGTGAACAAGGCATTGTTAAGGCTCTAGAAGTGGAAAAGACAAGCAAACGGGGTGGTCGCATAGTACTGGAACGGGAAGACTCCCCTGGACCACCTGTCATGCCACCACCAGTTGCTCCACCTCCTCCACGCCCATCCCCAGCTCCAATGGAAAAACCTGAGGCCAAGATGGCTCACATATTACGTAATCCATCCAAGGTGGCTCTCCTCAGGGTATGCTTTCATCTCATTCATGTCTGATATATTGCTCTGTTTGAAGCAAGACAATTTTATTAAATCCTTATTCAAATACATTATTGATGCACTGTTATACATTCTAACACTTGTGTATTGTTTATTGGTTTTTTCATTCAAAATTCAAAATTGTTTCTTATGTGTGTGTTGATAGTTTTATCCAAGATTTTATCTCTCATGCCTGTACATTGATTTTTTCACATTTTTACTCCTGCACAATAATTCTTTGGTTAGAGTTTCATATTTCTGGGATGTAAACATTTTGTCATCCAAGCATCCACTTTCATTTTGACATATCTCTCATTCCATTTTATCTGAGAAATCTGTCTTTGCCTGTAACTTTACTTGTATTATTTTCACATTCATTGTCATTATTCCTATAATATTTTATCAGTCTAGACTAACTATTGATACTTCATATCTGTATTGTCACAATCCCAGCCGCCTTCATCTACGGTTGGTCTCGACCCCTTAACACATTAGCCCAGGATTGTGTCCTGACATGTCTGTCTCTGTTGATACACTAGGCTATTTAGATGCTATTACCTCTTAGGTAAAAGTTAGGAGTGACATTAACACCAAACCCAAATTTGTACTTATCACATTTCAATGAAAAATAGGTCAGGATCACTAATACACTTGAAACAATCAACAAAACGATATATTGCAAGAAGTAACTAAGTACAAATTATGATCTGAACACAAGATGGACGCCATGGTGGACTAGCTCCCGAAACATTTATTCTAATTAAATGTGAAATTTACATATGCTCACAAATACTGCTCTCTTTCCTTCTATAAATAATTTCTATACCCTTATCCTTTGATATGACAATTAATCAAAGACAGATGACAACAATGAGGGCAAATACAACCTGATTATACATAGAAACTAGTGTACACATCTAGTCACCTAGCAAGCAACGAGCAGAGAGAGAAAGAGAGAATCCGCATTTTGGCAAGTTAA
>JAUTXX010472508.1:0-12543 GCA_032273605.1 Panulirus laevicauda
TCCTCACTCATTCTCTCCATGTGACCAAACCATTTCAATACACCCTCTTCTGCTCTCTCAACCACACTCTTTTTATTCCCACACATCTCTTACCCTTACATTACATACTCGATCAAAATACCTCGCACCACATATTCTCCTCAAACATCTCATTTCCAATACATCCACCCTCCTCCGCACAACCCTTATTTTGCTAAAAGTAATGAGACATATAGTCTAAGTGAAAATTTCAGATTTTATTAATCTGACTGATTCTGTGTTCTTCCAGGATGTACATGAATGGTGTGAGTGTGGATGTGGGGGCCCTGTACCCTCGGCTTGCAATGCCGGTTCCTCCTTCCACCCCATCCCTTGCCAGCCTTATCAGGTACTTCTTTTTTCAAGATATTGTCTCATATTTCAGAATGGGTATGATATTTGTCATTGCCAAGTTATTGGAAAAAAGTTGGCATTGTTTATGTTACTCTATACTGAACAGGTATATATTGCTTGAAAAGGATATTTTTTTGAGTAAAGATCCTCTGATGTTTTCTGATTGATATGCAGATGGGACCACAACCAGGAGTGGGATGTTGCTCGCTTCAGTACATCTCCGGCTGGCTCTGAGTATGAAGTGAAGGTGGACCTTGACTCTGAGGAGCACCGTTACCTGGAAGGTCACACCATTGATGGTCGTGTCATCTTCCCTGCAACTGGTTATTTGGTGGGTTAACCTCTTGAACATGATGCTACCAAACTTGAGCATGATATGACCCTTGGGTATGATGACATGGCCTTTGATTCTGCCCTCAAGGATCAGTCATTGGTTTGTCCATCATACCCAAGAGTTATTATGTTGTACTTAAGGGTTCTGCAGTTGTGCTCACTGGATTAAGCACATTACTGCAACATTCTTTGTTAGTGGTGTGTCCACTCATATTAAACATTTTAGCCAAAACTAAGTTTTGGATGTGAAACATTTTATTTACTGTGCTATTTGTATAACATTTGCAGTGTACTCTGTTGATGCTAGAATCTGGTGATGAGCGATTACTGAACTGTGGTAGTTGATACTATCAACCTTTTGTTTAACACAGGTACTGGCATGGCAAGCCCTTTGTCGCCTAAAGGGTTTGCAGTGGGAGGACACCCCTGTTACTTTCAGCAATGTTACCCTACACCAGGCCACTGTTCTATCCTCCTCCTCTAATACCACTTCAAGTACGACTACTACATTAACAGTCAGGATCTTGCTTGTTAAAGGAGAGTTTGAGGTTCGTTATAAATTCTGTCTATCATCCTTACGTACCTGTTGTTACTGTTATTGTTCAGTCCCTTTTGTATTTGTCTTATTTTTAACCAATAGATTGGATAGATTTTTGTTCCTTTATACTTTGACTACTGTACAATGAAATATAGTTTTGGAAGTGATTTCTTTTACTTCTGCTAATGGTCTATATTATTTGATTTTACCTCTCTTTCATACAGGTTGTTGTCAGTGATTCAGTTGCTGCTTCCGGTAATATCCATCTAGGAGCGAGCCAGTCAGGTGAAACCAGGTCTTTGATGGATTACTTAACACCACCTACTGAGGAAGGTGATAAGATTCTGCTGCAGAAGGATGTCTATAAGGAGCTCCGTCTCAGAGGCTACCATTATGGTGGCCTCTTTCAGGGCATTAAGCAGGCAGACCTTAAAGGTAAGGGAAGGTTTTTTTTAAAGGTAATAGTAATGAAAAAATATTTCAAAAAGATTTCAAGTTTTGCATGTATCATTGATGATGGCAAAAGTAAGTGCTGATATGTATTTCACTTTATGGTATTTTGTCCAGAATATTTAATTTCACTTTATGGTATTTTGTCCAAAATATTTAATGTGTTCTTTTTTATATGATGAAATTATTTGTGTATTTGAACTTAGTTTTGATATCATGTTAGGCACACATGGAATCCTTATGTGGCAGGACAACTGGGTGTCATTTTTGGACACAATGCTTCAATTTTCATTGATTGGTGCCAAATACAGGGCACTTATGTTGCCCACCAGAATACGCAAGATCTCGGTGGATCCTAACACCCTTCTTCATGACTCTGAACTTGAGGATGGCAAAAGAACTGTCCCTGTAAGTTGGCTTTATAATGTATTTCAGTAGATATTCAGACAGTGATTTTTGTGTTAGGTTGGATTACAATGACCATTTCATATGGGTTTGTATTGTCTGAGCTTATTATGGAACGTTGCATCTTGCTGATTCAGAAATCAAACTTAGAATTTGTATGGAAATTTTTATTCAATTTTATATTTTTGAGGACTTTTAGTTCGGTTTATAAATACTGCTTGGATCCATACTCTGCATACAGGAAGCAATGATATGTGTTACATCAGTTGATTTAAAGATCTGCCACACCTTGTCATGTTAGGGGAATTTTTCTCTGATAGAAATTGAATTCTATGACTGACCTTCAGGTTCACCACAACTTGCATCTGGGAGCAACAGCCTGCCATGGAGTAGCCATTCAGGGTTTGAAGGCCACTTTGGCCCCAAGAAGGCCTACTCAAGACAATCCATTGCTTGAGAATTACCAGTTCCTCCCTCTCCAGCTTACTGAAGATCATATGATTTCGTCTCAGTCGACAGCAGACGCTTGCCTTGGGATTCTTTTGGACATAGTACTGGAAAACACCTTAGGTTATAAACTGAAGATAGTGGAGAGTGCCTCAAGAGCAACTTCGGTTGGCAGCCCTATTGACACTTGTGTGGCAGTTTCCCTTATGAACCTCCTCAACTCTAAGCCACAGCTTAAGGTAGACTGTCATTACATGTGAGAAAAAATTTAAGTTTAAAATACTGAAGATATGAATAACATGAGATTCTAATCTCTATTAAAGTATGGTTATGTAATTTTTGGATATAGATTAGAAAGTAAAAAACACTTTCCCCTACAGGTAGACTACATACTCCATACCCCAGACAAGCTGCAGGAGGAGGAGCAGGAACACTTTGCTTCCTCGGGAGTGGTATTGAACGCTGACTTTGCTTCTAACATGTCACCCTCTCCACACCTTCTTATACTTCACCAGCACGAGGATGAAATAATTGACAAACTTAGTGCTAGTTCTTTCATCATGACAGATGCAGAAGATGTAGTAGAGACTATGAAAGGAGCTGGGTACCTCGAGATTGCCTCAGTTTCAAAGATTGGAATGAAACTACTGAGAAAGGTATGGCATGATATGAGAGTGAAGTTTCTAACTATATTGAGATTTTTAGACTAGTTCTGGTGCTTTATATTTGCGTTTAAGAAGAAATTTTAGATAATATGCCAATGAAATCTTGTGGATACATCATGGAAACTGACACTGTCAGTTGGGAGAGTTATTTTTATTACTTTTGTGTACCTCCTATGCACTTGAGTTTATTAATGAATAGATTGCTAAAAGCTAACTACGTTCAGAAGGTATTTGTATGATACTAGATAGTACTTGCCTTCTTTTATTTTCATGAATAACTTGTTCAACTTTCAGAGCCAGTCCAAGATGCCATACACCACACTTGAAGTCTCCACTGCTGATACACAGTTCTCCTGGGTGCCAGTCCTGAAAGAGAGGGTGTTGGGGCCCTCTGAGGATATTGTATGGCTCCTGTCATCTGGAGAGCCTGCATCTGGTATCCTAGGGCTTGTAAATTGCCTCAGGAGGGAACCTGGTGGAGAAAAAATCAGGTAATATTTCAGTGGTGATGGATAAAGTAGTTAGAGGAGTTAAAGATTATCAATGATAAGTTCCTTTATTAAGTTGTACTTATCTCATATTGCTTTTGTTTCTTTAGATGTGTCTTTGTGCCGGAGGGGAAGGCAGTCGTTAAGTCTGACTTACTCAGTCGTGACTTGGCCATCAACGTTTGTCAGAACAGTGTTTGGGGTACGTACAGACACTTACCCCTCAGTCAACTGGCACCACATCCTTCTCGGCATGCCCTTCTGAACGTGGCCATGCGTGGTGACCTTGCCTCCCTCACCTGGTTCCAGATGGGATCACAGGAACCTTCAGATGGTTGTGACCAAAGCATGCTGGTGTGTGATGTCTATTATGCACCATTGAATTTCCGTGATGTGATGTTAGCCACAGGAAAACTCCCACCTGATGCTCTACCAGGAGATCTGGCAATGAAGGTGTGATATAAATCTCTTTTTATCTGTCTATATGTATTTCTGATGCCTGTACCCTTCAGGAAGTCCCTCAAGGGGGTGATCAAGGCAAAAGTCTCCACAACTGGTGAATTCTGATGCTGCTTTTTATCCTTTAGTGCCTCACCCTTAACAGGCCACTGGCAGAGGACATCTCTAGTAAAGTGTTTCTGAGGCTCCTACCCAGTGATCCTTCCGACTACTTCTTCCTAATGTGTCTAATTGTATTATGCTATGATTTGTTATAATCTTTTATCTCTGATGTATCCAGAATGATTAACACAGTCTTTTGAAATTAAGATAAATCTGAAATGTAAACCCATGTTTAATATGAAGCTTTTGTTGGCAGGAATGCATATTAGGTTTGGAATTTGCTGGCTTCAGTAAGGGGAAGCGTGTGATGGGTCTGGTTGCTGCAGGTGGTTTGGCCACCAGTGTGGAGGCTGACCCATTGCTGACCTGGCCTGTACCTTCCTCCTGGTCACTCAAGGATGCCTCTACTGTCCCTGTTGTGTATGCAACTGTGAGTAGGAAGACTTTCCTGTATCCTTACATTTTTATTGAATATGCACCTGTGTTGGCATAACCATGTGATTTAGTGCGCAGCATTAGGTTTGTTGTGTAGTTCTTTTAATATGATTATAAGTGTTAGCACTGACCAAGTAGTGTTACCCTGAGATGAATTCTTTCAGTCTGTGTGGATAGTGTGATTTTTTCTAAATAGTATTCAGGGAACAGGAAAACAAATTTAGATATATTCATACATCCATAGGAATCTTTTATGAAACTACTGCTTTGAGGCAAGAATAGGTTGAATTAGGCTTCTTTAAAATGTGATCCTCAGTGATGCTGTACTTTCTGTTCACTTTTGATGATGCAGCCTCATTGAAGATGACCTCTAGATCATGTTGTCCGAACTTGTGGGGGAAGTCAACTAATGTTATGAGATATGGAATGAAATGGCCTACAAGTTTGCCTGTCAGTATATTTTTCAAGTACTGAACTTTATCATGCAAATGACCATTATACTTAGGAAAACTTTTATAAGTTTATACAAATACTTAGTTTGAGCAACAAGTTCATTACCCTCCTTAGGCTTACTATGCCTTGGTGGTGCGTGGTGGATTGCGAGCTGGAGAGAGTGTCCTCATCCATGCAGGCTCTGGAGGTGTGGGACAGGCAGCTATAAGCATTGCCTTGGCCCGCTCTTGTACTGTTTACACCACTGTTGGCAGCACACAGAAGAAGGCCTTCTTGCAGAAGCGTTTCCCACAGGTACGGTACATGAGAAGCTGTAGTGTAAGAGTTCATATATTTTTCATGTGTTTAAGACTTCTTTAAAGGCTGCTCATTAATGAATTAAGTGATCCATGAACAGTAAATATGTTTCATTAGACCATAAGTTGAACAAACTTTGTAGAATTGAATATGAATGCTCTTCCCTGGAGAGAGACTCAAAAACTCTGTTTTGACTTATGTTAGCTCAAGGATGAGAACTTTGCCAACTCTCGTGATGGTACCTTTGAGTATGCTGTTCTCGAGCGTACAGGTGGTCATGGAGTGGATGTAGTGCTAAACTCTCTAGCTGGGGACCTCCTGCAGGCATCTGTCAGGTGTCTCAAGCAACATGGTCGCTTCCTTGAGATTGGCAAGGCTGACTTATCAAACAATACTGCCCTGGGTTGGTATTGTGTTACTTTTAGTTCATTGATATTAATATAATAAAGATAACCTCGTAGATTCTTTCTGTACATGGTATTGTATAGTGTATGATGTTTGTTATTTATACATGACAAAGGATCTGTCTCTTCCAGGTATGGCTATCTTCTTAAAGAATGTGACATTCCATGGTATCCTTCTGGATTCTCTCTTTGATGCCTCTCCTGAGGAAAGACAATGCATCAATGATCTAGTGTCAGAGGGCCTGAGGACCGGGGTAGTTAGGCCCCTCCCAGCCACACTCTTCATGAGGGAATGTGCCGAGGATGCCTTCAGGTAAGTTTGGTCTCCTTTTGCTTGATGCTGGCTGTATAAGGTAAAAATGAAAAAAAATTCATTCTAGTATTCAGCACTTTGCAGCACAGTATGGATTACATTGTTTTGAAGATTGTATATAGAGATGCTAGTTTTAAAAAAGTATATATAGAGATGCTAGTAGTACTGAGGTTGAATTTTGTGGTTCTTTGTTAGTCCACAAAGGTTTTGACATTTTGAAGACTAGTAGAAAGTCCTTTTGAATTAGGGTTTCCAGAAATGTAGTGTTTAAAATTAACTTGGAACTTTCATTAATTGAAGAGCATCAAAGTTCATTTTCATTAATTGAAGAGCATCAAAGTTCACAGTTGATATACACAATACAATAAGCAGTTGGTATTGCACTACCATCTTTATGTACAGGTACATGGCAACAGGTAAACACATTGGCAAGGTTGTGTTAGAGATAAAACCCGAATCTTCAGCTGCCCAAGACCTTGCCCTTGTCCCAGCTGTGCCTCGTGTCACCCCTCATGCCCACATGGTTTATGTCATTACTGGTGGCTTGGGTGGCTTGGGGTTAGAGTTGGCTGGTTGGCTGATTGGCCGTGGGGCCAAGAAGCTGGTGCTTACATCACGTCGAGGGATCACAACAGGTTACCAGGTGCGCAGTGAGAGGCTGGGGTTAGCAGATCATCCCTCTTGAAGGACTGCTAGTTATTACTACCTTAACTAAACCTTTTAGGAACAATAGTTGGACTCTTGAACACAACAATGTGGCCCATGAGTATGAGGGTCAGGTCAGAGGCTAGGCCATCATATCCAGGAATTGTAACATGCTTAAGGATTGCATTATCTTGATGAACTGGTTGACATTAAAATTTGAACCTTCTTTCTAGCAAAAGAAAGAAAAGTTATGTCATCAATGGGATATATCTTTTTTGATCCAGTTACTGATGATCTTGAATGGAGGCTACCTTATGTTTTCATGATTGTTTTCTGAAGGTTTAGTTAGTTTAACAAACTTTCCAAATTGATGAGGTGTTGATTTTTGTGGACAAATAAACCCTAGTGTTTTGTATAAGTGGTCTTTGTAATTGTACATAAAATGGGAAGACATCTCGCTATCATGTATTGTAACCTTTTGTTGTTTGTTTGACTATTGATGATATGCTGACGAAATGATGATTACATTAATGTAAAAGATTTGCATTTTGTTTGTTGACTAACTCTGATGTTTTGCCGCAGGCACTGCGTGTTCGACGGTGGCGGGAGTCTGGGGTAACTGTACGGGTATTAACGCAAGATGCCTCCACCACCACTAGTGCTACTTTACTCCTTCAGATGGCAGCTGAAGATGGACCTGTGGGAGGCATTTTCCACCTTGCCATGGTAAAGCAAAAATTTAAAAAAAGATTTAATCCTGTATTTTATGGATATGACAAATGTTTTGCCTTGAAAACTATATTTGATGCAATTTAATTTTTTTTATCAGTATCTTGTCTCTTTCATTGTTCAGAATCCTAGGTTTTGAAATATATTAGAATAACATCGGTGGAATGTTCAGTATATCCTGTTTGTATAATTTCATTTGGGGAAATAGCAAACATTATTGTTCAGAACAAGACAAATTCATATCAACTGCAGCTACAATTGTTATATGGCCCAACAGGTGTTAAAAGACTCTCTCCTTGAGAACCAGAGTTCAGAGACCTTCCACTTCGTGAATCATGTTAAAGGTAATGGAGCTGTAGCCCTGGACTCTGCTTCTCGTGTCTGCTGCCCCAATCTACACCTCTGGGTGGCCTTCTCCAGTATCGCTTGTGGCAAGGGCAATGCTGGTAAGGGACTAGGGATGTCTACAAATTTTTGGTTAGCTTTGGGTCTTAACTTTGAATCATTTGTCTAATAAGGGAGAAAGATACACAAAGTTGACCATATGAAATTTGAAAATTTTCAAACCTAACAGTGGACTGTCATCAAAGATTATTTGAAGAAGGTATTAGTCATGATCAAACACTTGAAACTAAATGTGATATTCCAGGTCAGACCAACTACGGCTGGGCAAACTCTGTGTGTGAGCGTGTGGTGGAGGCTCGGGTGAAGGCAGGACTACCAGGTGTGGCCATCCAGTGGGGTGGTGTAGGTGATGTTGGTGTTCTTGCTGACACATTGGGTGATATTGAGGTTTGTTTATAGTATTGACTAAAGTTCTTTGGAGTAATTTGCATGTGTGCTTGTTTCATTCATTGTTACAAATCTAGTTATT
Organism: Panulirus laevicauda; assembly: GCA_032273605.1. Classification (NCBI taxonomy): domain Eukaryota; kingdom Metazoa; phylum Arthropoda; class Malacostraca; order Decapoda; family Palinuridae; genus Panulirus; species Panulirus laevicauda. The sequence goes on from JAUTXX010472508.1 coordinate 8,410, forward strand.
GAAAAATTTCCAGATTTTTGTAAGTCTACATACTTCTTTCATTATGATTTAATACTACTTTTAAATGTAGAAAATGGCAAACATGAAAAAAAACAGAAGTAAAATTGTACAGAAAAGTGAAATGTAACACTATTTCTGAGATCTATTATTTATTTATTGTTTGATTGCTTTGAGTGAAACTTTTGGAAAAACGAGAAGACTTTTTTAATTTAGTGTGATTATGGAAAGTTGTGTGTTCCCTCAGGTGGCAGGAACAAAGCCTCAGTCAGTGCGGTCAGTGTTGGAGTGTCTGGACATGCTGCTCCTGGGTGCCACCCCTGTCGTATCCTCTTTATGCCTAGCCACCAAAAAGTCTGGCAAGGCTGACGGTAGCAGTGGTGGATCACTAGTCAAGTCCATTGCGAACGTTTTGGGTTAGTCTTGATAAAGTATTAAGTTGTGTGGAGTGAAAAGCATTTAATGGGAGAAACAATTTTTGTAATTCCTTATTAATTAATGGCAATGGCTTAGACATAACTGTACTCTTTTTTTTTTTTATTGCTTAGTTTTCTTCCTGTATTGTTAATACTAGTATTAGATTTAAACACATTGTTGTAGATAGACAGATTGGTACCATATTGCCTTGCATTAATTTAGTGTAATGCTCAAGGCTCTTAAGTAACTCAGTAGATAGGTAGCATATTGCCTTGCATCAGTTTATTGTAATACTCAAGGCCACGAAATAATTCAGTTAGGCTATGTTAGTCAATTCTGGTAATGGCCGAACTAAATCTCCAGTTTTTATATTTAAGGAATGAAAGATGTCTCAAAAGCACCTTTGGATGTAACGCTTGGGGACCTAGGTCTTGACTCCCTCATGAGTGTGGAGGTGAAGCAAACACTTGAGCGAGAGGCTGACCTCGTCCTTACTGCTGCTCAAGTCAGAGAGTTGACGCTAAGAACCCTGCAAGACATGGACAAGAAAGGTGGTTCCCTAGCTCAGAACACATCAGAAGGTAATGTAAATTTACTTGAATGTTTGATTAAGAAATGTTAATTCGAATAGTAAAGCCAATTTGAATGATATCTTGATGAGATTGTAAGGCAATACAATGATTATTGTTGAAAGTAACATGGTTTAGATATACTGATCTTGTAAAGGACCATAATCACATTTTCAGAAAAATTGTCAGTGAAGCCAATACTAAAGGAGGCACCTGAGCATATGCAGATGTCTTCTCAACCGTGGCTTACCCTGCCACTACTGCCAGAGGGACGTGTCACTGTGTTGCAGGAAGGAGGCAACAATGCTCCTCTTTTCCTTGCAGCACCCATACAGGGTACTACTGCCCCTCTTGTTGAAGTGACCCAAGGGCTTGACCGACCTGTGTATGGCTTACAGTATCCATCAGATGTTCCTCATCACTCGATCACAGAAATGGCACAAACCTTAGTACAGGTAATCAGCTCATTTTGGGTGAAATAATTCCCTTTTGGTTTGCTATATTCAGGATTTCAATAATTTGTAGTGTCACTGCCAAAAGGTTTCCTTTTTTTACCAATCCAGAACACAAATTTGTTTTTATTTACAAAGAAATTGGGCTCTTTCTTTCATGGTAACAGGAGCTGCAAAATGTACACCCATCAGGAGACTTTGCCATCGGTGGATACTCCTTTGGTACTGCAGTGGCACTTGAAATGACCCGTTTATTGGAGAAAAATAATCGGATCCCAACCTCTGTCATCCTCCTTGATGGCTCTCAGTCATATGTGACTGATATTGTAGAGGGATACAAGTCACGGATTGGCTCCACCCCTCACACACAAGAGTCTCAAATGAATAACAGGAAGTTAGAGAAGAGGGATGACAAGGAACAGATAGAGATCTTGATAGTCTTCGCTATGCAGTTTACTTCAGTGGAGTCTACAACGCTGAAGAAAACATTACTGGGACTAAAGTCATGGGAGGAAAGAGTGAACAAAGTGGCTGAGCTGGTGACCGAGAGTAGAGCAGCTGTAGGGGTCAGCTTACAACAAAATGAGTGCCAACAGGTAAGACACTCTAGATGCTCTACTGGGTACTAAGGTAGAATAATGCACTTTTTTGAATCTTTGCTTTACACTTTGTTGCTAGGATAAGTTAGATTAAGGTAACATGAAAGTTCAAGTAATTTTTTGATGGGAACATTATTCAGAACTCATATTTGAACTTGTGTGCATGTAACATTAGTAGTTTTTATTTTAAGGTTGTATTGCACTTTGTATTGTTTATGTGGTTTTGAATAGAAACTTGATATGCAGATGGGTCGTGATATCCTCTGTGAATGTTGCGTACTTGGGGTTGACTAAATAAGCCGATTCAAGTAAATTCTTACTATTGTTTTTGATACATCTTTATATTCAAATACCATACTACACTGTGAAGTTTAGTCTTCTGCCAGTAAAATATTTACAGATATTGCAACTTTGACAATTATGGTCAAGCTGTTGAACAGTTTTAAACAAATATGGTGATTAAATTTTTTATTATGATGCTGTTGAACTGGAGAAATTCTGCAGACTCCAGTATCATGCTTCATTGTGAAGTTAAGTTTTCAAGCCATAAAGTTTGTTGATACTGCAACTTCATGAAACATTGTCATGCTGTTGGTCATAAGATTGTTATGTAATGGTTAATGATTTCTCGGTGATGGAACTTAATGTGTGTGGAAGGTTTGAATAAGCTATCATAACATTATTTTTCTTGTGTGCAATAGGCTGTGAAGGCTGCAGAGATGCTATACCATAGACTCATAGCAGGGAGTATACACAAGCCAGAGGGCTGCGTGCGACGACCCACTCTTCTGGTGCGAGCTAGAGACAACCTCCAGGCAGCTACTCTTGGGCATGACTATGGACTCTCAAAGGTAAAGCATACTTAGCTTTTGCCTTTATACCATGAAAGTACACTTAGAGATTGAATTACTGTACAAAATTGGTAAACTTCACAACATAAATTTGAGTATGATGAAAGCTAGAGGTAATTGATTAAAAGTAATTGTTGAACCAATTTTCTGTATGATTGAGTTATTTTATAAACAAGTTTTTCCACAGTGCTATATAACTGACAAGTTGCAATTAGCTTTTTTTTAACCAATGTCTTGATCACAGATTGTGGAAGGAACCTTGAAAATTGAAGAAGTGGCAGGAACCCACGAGAGCTTTGTACAAGGTGCTAGTGGTCATCAAGTCACCAGCCTCATTCAGACCTTCCTTCGGGAATCATCACCCACCACCAGTCATCAGTAGAAAGGCTGAGAACTGATTGATTGTATCCTTGGTGAAAGAGTAGCCAAGAATGATCTGTGATATAAATTTAGGTGGCAATGGGTGGACGGTATAGTAAATATAAACTCTAAAGATAGGCGACTTACTTTAACTGAATGGTAGTAAATTTATTTATTTGTTTTTGAATGTTAGTCATGTCTTACTTCATGTTTGTTTTGGGTTAGAAAGTGCACTTTAGGGTTATATATAAGTATACTGCTTTTACTGGTATACCAAAACATGATTGTACATTAAGATTTATTGTTATTGAAAGTGCAGTCAGAATGGAGCTTTAACTTTTTTTTTTGTATATATGCTTACGTATGTATGATTTTTATGTAGTCATCTTATGTATCATATAAATAGACCAGTAGGTTCAACCAAAGGCTTACTGATGCTTACATTCTTTTTGAAATACCTCAGAAATTGTGTTGCGATTATCATGGGTTTCATTTTTATGTTAATGTCTATATTTTTCTCCCTATCAGTAGCGCCTGTTGGCTTGGATAAGATAAATCGTGTACAGTATGTGGAAAAAAAAATTGCATTGGATTTGCTTGCTCTCTCATAGAACTTGAATTGTCATAAGTCATTTCAATTATGATTCATAAATATTCCAAGTTGTAATTTATTGTATTGCACTTTTATCTTTTCAAGTCATAAATGGAAGTATGAATATGTACGTGTATATATGTATATGTCTGTGTATGTATGTATGTGTGTATATTTAATGTATATATATATATATATATATATATATATGTATATATATACACATATATATATATATATATATATATTCCGATGAGTCCACGGGGAAAATGAAACACGAAAAGTTCCCAAGTGCAC
>JAUTXX010472728.1:0-12543 GCA_032273605.1 Panulirus laevicauda
TTGTGGGTGGGTACAGTCAACCATGACACTGTCCCCAGTCTGGCTGCCACGTGTTGTGGGTGGGTACAGTCAACCATGACACTGTCCCCAGTCTGGCTGCCACGTGTTGTGGGTGGGTACAGTCAACCATAACACTGTCCCCAGTCTCGATGCAACATGTGGGTGGGTAGAGTCAACCATGACAGTCCCCAGTCATCATCCATTGTGACCTGACCTACTACTGGATGTCATCATCCATTGTGACTTTACCTACAGCTGAGTGTCATCATCCATTGTGACCTTACCTACTGCTGGATGCCATCATCCAATATGACCTGCTATACTGCTGAGTGTCATCATCCAATATGACCAGACCTACTGCTGGGTGTTACCATCCATTGTGACCATACCTACAGCTGGGTGTCATCATCCACTGTGAGCTTACCTACAGCTGTCTGTAATCATCTCCCTGTGACCTTACCTCCTGCTGGGTGTCATCAGCTATTGTTACCTAACCTACTGGTAGGTTTCATCATCCATTGTGACCTTACCTACAGCTGAGTGTCATCATCCATATTGACCTTACCTACAGCTGGGTGTCATCATGACTTTACCTACTGCTTGGTGTCATCATTCATATTGACCTTATCTACAGCTGGGTGTCATCCTGACTTTACCTACTGCTTGGTGTCATCATTCATATTGACCTTACCTACAGCTGGGTGTCATCATCCACATTGACCTTACCTTCAGCTGGGTGTCATCATCCATATTGACCTCACCTACAGCTGGGTGTCATTATCCTTAATGACCTTACCTACTGCTGGGTGTCATCATCCATATTGACCTTACCTACTGCCGGATGTCATCATCCATATTGACCATACCTACAGCTGGGTGTCATCATCCATAATGACCTAATCTACTGCTTGGTGTCATCATCCATATTGACCTTACCTACTTCTGGGTGCCATCATCCATATTGACCTTACCTACAGCTGGGTATCATCATCCATATTGACTTTACCTACAGCTGGGTGTCATCATGACCTTACTGCTGGGTGTCATCATGACCTTACCTACAACTGGGTGTCATCATGACTTTACCTACAGCTGGGTGTCATTATCCACATTGACCTAACAATACAGTTGGGTGTCATCATGACCTTACTGCTGGGTGTCATTATGACCTTACCTACAACTGGGTGTCATCATGATTTAACTACAGCTGTGTGTCATCATCTGGTTACCAAGATCGTATTTCACTTTCCAATCCCAGGGGACTTTACTTGTTTACAGGTTCAACTGGAACAGGATATATGGCGTGCATAGTTTTATGTACTCAACTGTATCAGGATATATGGCGTACATAGTTTTACGTATTCAACTGTATCAGGATATATGGCGTACATATTTCTATGTACTCAACAGTATCATATGTAAATAATTTTTGTTTTCAACTGTAACAGGATATATGATGCACATATCTTTTGTTTTCGTATTTAACTGTAACGCGATATATTGTGTAAATATCTAAATATTCATCTGTAACAGGATATAAAGTGTAATCACTTTTTATGTATTCATTCAAATGTAAAATGTAATATGAAACAAGGTGCCTCTTCGATGTATATCAACTGACTTATATTTCTCTTGTGTGTCCCCTGATGATGTGATTATTACACGAAAGTGTTTATATATATATATATATATATATATATAAATTTGTGTGACCTATGATACGGATTCTGGCTATAAGACTGGCTATAAGACCTACAGCTACCAACAGTCATCAAGTGTAGCACCATACAGTAATGACCATTAGAAAATGCTTTGACCCGTCGTTCAAACCATATAATACCTCGTTCTGTTGCGACAACCGAATGTGTTCGACGACCCCGAACATCTAGTAACCATTAGATCACAAGCTACGGCCCAATTAGTTACTCCAAACTAATGCCAACTTAAGAATGAAAAGAAAAAACCTCAATAACGCATTAAAATAATTCAAGAAAAAGACAGTTAAACTAACCTAAATCTTACACGATTCGTGTACTGATTCATTCACCGGCTCAGCCTTTTAAAACGAAGTAAATCTGCATAAACAAAAATGTAAATAACACAGATACGGGCAATGAGGCGACACACACACAAACACCCACACACACACACACACACACCCAAACTTTTAATCTCAAGCTGCTCAATAAATCTCACTTGTGAGACCCGATGAAATCCAGTAACTTGATCCGGATTTCAGTGACAGTAAAAAAAGGAGGTTTGAAACGAACTTTACCACCTATGAAGATAAGCTTATGTCAAGAAATACGTTTAAGCTGAAGAATCCTACATTTATGACATAACGAGGAGAACAGTCTAAGAAAAATAATGAGTACAGTATCTCCCGTGCTATATATAGTTAATGGTAAGGACACAGTATCATCATGTAACACAACAGCCACTCAAGTGTTAATTTGGCGATGATCCCAAATGTTTATCTTAATAATTTCACCCGAGCCACTTCGAGGCCCACCTAAATTATACAATACAGTGGCAAAATATACTCCCTCCCAGCTTTATCAGCAGCTGCAAACACGTTCTTACGCATAACTCACATGAATAATCTTAACCACTCGTACATATTAAGTATGTAAACATGGCGACAAAGGCTCTTGCTCAACCATGTCTCTGGGTGATATTCCTGACGCCTACTGCTGCGAGGGATGATGGCCTTATAACTCAACCGAGTTATTATCACGCGCCAGCATACGACGGTCGCACCACTACATACTACGATGGGGAAACTTGTTAATTAAGATGCCCGACGAAGAGCGAGAGGCAGCGACGAGTTGATCAACACGACAAAATGGACAACAAGACCGGAGTGGTGTATCGCGCACACCGCTCTTCCTTCCTCATACATCACTTCAAAATCGGATCTCCTCCGAACTACAGATGAATTCTCTTCACCACAAATATCGCACATTTCGCACAACGGTTCGCAAAGGAACGACAACAAAACACACACACGAAACCAATTCCGCTTCACATATTCCCTTAACAAAACGAGTACAATTACACCACCGCAATAATACATGGAACTCATTCCTCACGGTGTGACCTTCATTCAATCCCAGCCCTGAATGTGCGGTTCCACTGACGGTAAACACAAGTTTCCCCACATCCCTGATAGACGTCCTGCCACGTGGTAGAGACGCCCACGCCTCACCCCATAGATAAAAACACCCGGACAGAAGCTGACCGAATTATGGGGAAACAAACCCCGACCTTATATTGCCCCATCTATCCGTACGACGCTACTAAACTCACGTTAAGGTAAGACTACCCAACTTTAGAATCACCCAAATAATTCTTTCTTATATTGCCAAGTCGATTTTTTTTTCAACGACTGGCTAACGCATACAGTAACTAATAGAATCTACCGTTGATGCTATGTTACGAGAGCTTTTTCTTATGAACGTATACACTTTCATGTGGACTAGACGTATAAACACATATATAAACGCTGCGCTTACTATATAAAACACGGAGATTAAGAACCATTTTTTCCCTCTCTCTCTCTCTCTCTCTCTCTCTAGTGAGGTCGTTCACCCGTGGGTTACCAGAAGCAGCAGCAGCAGCACGTGTTGGCCAGGCCTGCCTGAGTGTGCGTTGCTACTTGCTCAACTGTTGTGTGCATCAACCCCCTCATTCCCACGAAGTCCGGCCCAAACGAATTCATCAACAACGGTGTGTGTGACCCCGCGCTAACTTTACACGCATTTATGCGAACCAACCGGTCAAATAGCAGCTATACTTGCTAAAAGGAATCCGATCATAATGGACGAAGCTCCCACACGAAGATGATGATGGTGCCAATGACCGCAGACAAAATTTGAATATACCGGTTTAAGAAGAAACAATCTGTAAACAATGCCATCTAAAGCAACAACACGACAATGACAACAAAACACGCGCGATGATTGCAACACATGGCGGTGCTTCTTACGCTCGGGAAAAAAAGTTTCTTTTTTAATGGCCAAGAACAGGAGCAGCTTCGGACACATCTTTAACGCTCAACGCGGTGGCGAGGGGATGGAGTCCACGGGTCATGGGGTCCACGAGGTCTTGCTGTCTCGAGCACCAGTGGCGGTCTGGACCAGGGTATCGTATGTGTGTGTCTATGTTACTGCTGGGGCCTACTGTTTCGTAAATCGACTCCATGAAGACCCTAACTGTATTACAGACAAGCATATCTTTTTTTCTTTAGTGTTATGATACGCTTCAAATGGTATATAGTCAACTGCACACGTACGGCTCTCCCCAGAGGGCTTATATGCATTCCGAACACATGCATAATGCTATACACCGAATACCTACCTACCCCATTTCCTGCCGCGGCGTGTTAGGTGCGCCTGACGGTTGCAGAGCTACCTTGTCCGAACCCTACTACACTTATGACCGATTCACACACACACACACACACTATCCATCTCTGCGTATCCATCTACCCTTTCCTGTAATCTCTTGGGCAAGCACGAACCATCCTGCCTCTGAGCACCATATTCAAAACTTGTCGTCGTCCATCAGCTCCCTGTTCGTAACTTCGCTGCAGCAACCACGTCTGATCCTTTCCAAGCAATCATCTGCCCCAAATGGATCAACATCAGCAGCACGCAAACCTTTCCTTTTGCGACCAAATTTTCAAGAATACCGTTACTCACTATGCCCTCCTCCCTCCTGCTTTGTCAGACTCGTCTACTCTCAAAAAAGCTTTTCAAAGCCATCAACGCGAATTTTCACCTCTATTTATTAGCATTTCATCATGTTCTATCCTATCATCACAACCACGCCGCGAAGATAGCCTATCCCCTCCTCTCTTAGCTGCATCCTTAGCTGCCGCCGCTGCTGCTGGTGCAGCTGTCCGGCGCAAAACTAGCATCCTAAACACACGACTAACCATATTTCTTTGTGCGAGTGCGGCTGTGCCTGACGGACCACACCGAGCGGTGCAACGTGTTCCTGGCATGTGCAACTTTAGTCCGATAACGGAGGCGGGCCTCGTGCGAGCACCACTTCAAAGTGGTCTACTGGGGAGGGGGTGTCCGGAGTGGACCAAACACCGCAGAAGTCGCCTCGCTCAAACTGCCTCCAACGGTACCAACGCGGGAACTTTAAATATGAATAAAAAAAAAAAAAAAATGCAAATTGGGTTTATAACGGCGAATCATTCATTACCAAATACACTTACTGCTTAATATCATCATCTACGTAGGTACAATGCAAACCATGATCCCGTTGATGTAAATAATACATAAAAAGCCGCCCAGTCAGGGAAACAAGAGGTCCTTGTCACTTGCACAACACTAATGATGTAGTCTCGAGCTGGCGCCACATACCTAACAAACTATTACGGTTCCGCAGGCTAAATCATCGAGCGATTACGGTAACAAAAAATTATCAAATATATGAACAATATGACGTTTTACTGAAGCTTGGGGGGTCCTCTCTTACATTGTGCATGTTTGTTATTCTACGTCATATTCCTTTCAAAACATCTGTAAATCATCAATGAAAAAATATGGTTTTACAAGCTGGCATCTTTACTAAATGTAAACCGTAGCTGTAATCTATAAACTTAGTAAAGCAGGTACCAGACCAGCCAGGCTGTGGGGGACTATGTAAGGCCTGAGCGTTCCCGCATCCAACAGAACTTGCTCGACCAACGACACAAACCAACAGCCTAGGCCCGGCCCCGAATTGCGGGGTGTGTGTGTGTGTGTTATCTACGACAGTCGTGGTTAATAATACTTATTACAACTGTATCATGGTCAGGTTTGACCGAACATATGACAAATCATTTCACGTTACTCATGACAAATGTTAACTGACAATCTTGGCTTTCATGGACATACGTCACCTGTTATCAACGTTAATCAACAATTCTTATCTGACTGTAAGGAGTCGACATTCACTTCGTTTCTATTACAGACATGGCTAAAAAAAAAAATCCCACGAGGGAGTAATGGCAATCTTTTTACATGGCACTGCTGTTCGGCATCACGTCAACATGAACGGTTAACGACGGAAGCTGAGACGAGTTAAACAAGGTCGGTGATGATCGCCAACCAATTCTTCCGCAACCGTGGCGAACACACCGAGACAGTCGCCAACCTTCCCTGCGCGGGGGAAGGCACGGACGGTGTGGGGAGCGCCTGGACTCATTCGTGTGGATGGTGGTGTGTTGGCGGTGGTCGCCGCCAGCATTTCTTGGCTTGAAAGTGGTTAAGATCATGGCTTGTGCTACACCCAAACACCAAAGCCTCGACTGTGATGAACTGCGCGTCAAAAAGGCGAGTTCATATGATTGTGGCTGATGATGATACACATTACACGAGTAGTTAAACTTTGAAAGTGACAATTTAGGAGGATGGGTGGTGGTGGTGGTGGGGGGGAAATCTATATTTATGACACTGGCAGGTATAATAGCTGATACTCGTGACAGACAGTGCAGGCTAACCTAAGTCATGACAGGAGTCCCGAATGTTTCCGCATGACACTGGTCCTTATTGATACTAATAACAGCCGTGTCTGACGTCACACTTGAGTGCTGTTACGGAACATGTGTGACGTGCAACATACTCGGGCGTTTGTGTGACAAGACGGTGGTTCCCAACTCTTGTGTCAACACTGTGACGAGCGTGACACTGGAGGGGAGTCTACATGCATGACTATGGGAAACGTAACATGTATAATAACGGTGGCTTGCATAGGACTATGATTACCAATGAACGTAACGAGGGAATATTGGCTAATGCCTTCGTGTCATGCAAATCACCATCGGTTAACTCCGTCGCGTGCGATGACCAACGTACTAAATTAATATCGCTGTGGCTGATGTAATGTGGACGACACATGTGAATATGACTAAGCCACCTGCGGCAGATGTAGCTGACAAATCTAATATACAACCCATAAGGAGCAAACACGACAGCTTTATGAAAGATAATTTTACGACACTCGTCTGAAATTACTTGCGAAAAATATTACCGGCATTACAACGATGGATCGCGTTACATACATGACATTTTGATGGCCTGTTATTACATATGGTGGACATGCGTACTTGATTCATATAAGTGATAGCTAACATGAACAGTTTTACAGGTGGTGGTTAGCTGCCTATAAAAATATATATTTAAATACTGGTTAACGTTACCTATGTAACAGGAGCTAGCGTTACCCATCATTTCTAATAACTGCGGTGGCCAAGGTAACTACTGTTTGATTCACTGATGTTATACGCTGTACAACGTTAATGGCAACTGATAGTTACAGAACAGAGGTTGCCTTGGGTTATTAAAGCACCATAGGAGTTCATCCCAAAGCATAAACAAGGATGGCTGATGTTAACAACTCAAAACAGTTGTGACTTAGTACGTGAGCGAGACTTCGTTGAACACGTAAGGACAGTTGTTCGACACTACAAGTGAAGATGGCTGTTCCTAATTCAACGTTTGCTGTTCGAATGTGGCTGGGAGAGCGAAACTTCCAAACCCTTGCAAAACGGCTGTGACTAACGGTGCACGAGAGTGGCTTCTGGCCTAACGCACATGCCTGCGGTAGATGTCGTTATTTAACGTTAGCCACTGGATGTGAACGCGCCATGTCTGACATTCGTTGTTGTTTCAAAAAGATTCGCCATGACTCTTGAGTTAACCCAGGCTCTCGTCTTCTGCCGACCACCCGACCAATCAACCCCTCTCATACCATCCCCCCCCCCCCCCCTTCCTGCCCCTGACCCTACTAATATGATAATAGCGAACCTTATCTCACGTATTTCTCAAGCTGGTTTAGTGGACTGTCTTCTCATTCTAGAGCTCTGCAACCAAACCTCCTCGGTGTGGGGGTTTTGGTCTTGCTCCTTGGATGCATGTTTCTAGAGTCTCTCCCATCATTGGTCGTACGTCGGGGCCAAGTGGCTGGTCACTCGTATGCTTCATCTAGTCCAGACGACACCAAGAGATTTTTATATCTTCCCTACTAAGGTGAACATAGTTGCGTGGGCACCCTGATGATAATGCCATTTTTCCCTAATATTTTCGACTTAAGAAAAAAAAAAAAGACCTCAGATAAGATCTTAGGCCTGTTAGATGGGGTTACTTGTGTATGACCTCCGACACAGACAGGCCTGTGTCACCTGTGGTCGGTCTACCCTAACAGAGGTAGGTACCCCCATTCATCTACCATCCAGAGGAATGATGAACGGCTGAGTGATCTGTGCTTTTCATTAGATTTAATCAACACGATGAAATCTGTCGTTCCAATAAGAAAACATCTTTGTAAGCAGGCACTAGGCCATCGGTACTCTCCACTGATCTACGTTACGGTTCATGTGACAATCGTGGCTGGCTAACTCGGTACGTCTGGGTAGTAATGGTGGTGAAATGTCAGTCATGACAAGAGGATCGTTTGATTCGTATGACATCGGTGGATGTGTTATGCAAGACACAACTAAGGCAACATGCACGAGAGAGTTAGCTACCGTAAGACGTACGGAATGAGATGGATAAAGGCATCATAAGTAAATCATCATTAACCTATTGTCATCCCATGGGAGGCATCAATTAATATTGGAGTCTAACGCACCATGCAAGACACTGCTGGTCATTGTAATAGATTACGTGAGTGGACTACTTAAAATATAAGTAATGTCCATGTAAGGTTGTGAGGACTAACGTGAACATAAATAACTGGTGTCTTTCGCAAGACACATGGCAGTGGCAAACGTTAAACGTATGACAGCTGCACGTTCAGGTACAGCATGAAGGTTACTATATAACATGTATAAAGGAGGTGACGAGATAATATAAATCAGCAGAACTTTGTAGCCGATTTAACCGGGAAAACTATAGAAAAATGGACTTCTACCATGGGTTTTGATGAGGCTGCTACAGTCGTCGCTTGGCAGGTGTGCGAACAAGAGAAAATCGTATGCCTGACCTTGGGGAGGAAAACGTGTTCGGTTTGAGTGATGTATACATATAACGTGAGGACTTTGGGTTGCGGCGGTGAAGCCGAAAATGGGGGCAGTACACAGAAGCACTACTGGTGTCTTAAGTTACCATGAACTGGCATCCCTTCACTCCTGACTCTTATCGCCAATTTTTACCTTGCAGATTTGGGGACCTCCGAGAAGGTGGTCTGGCTAAGGATGGCCAGCTCCTGCACCGTCTTCAGCGTCTGCGGTTCCGCCGAGATACCCTGGGCCCTGGTCTTCCTGGCCCGGTCTTTATTGCTCCCTGCCGCTGCTCCTGTCGCAAACGGCATAACACTCTGGAACTTATCCAGTTGCGACCTGAGCTCCACGATCTCATCATCACGAACTTTAAGCTTGGCTTCCAAGTGGCGAATTATGTCGTCCTTTTTGCAGAGCAAGTCTTGCAATTCTACTGTACTCATTGTGTGATTAAACTCATCGGCATCTTTCACCAACTGCGGCATTGCACAACGCGTATCACCATCACAGTAGCCAAACACCAACTAGCCGTACACGAGGTTTCAGACCTGTTCCAAGACGCTGGTCTGCCAGAGTTCCCAGTTCGGTCGGACGACGATTTCTCTTTACCAACTTGCTTATATACGTACTTCAGCTATATCTTTGGGGCCGAGCTTTTACAAAGAATACGTTCATAAAGTCCAATCATCTGGTTTCGGTAACAACTTCCCGATGCCCATAATGCTAAACTAGGTTTGTGTTGATGTTTTACGAGAATTAAGTTGCTGGCGCGAGCACGCATCTCCCTCAACAATTTGTGGCGGCCAGCGGCCCTCTGGTGGCGCACATATGAAGCAACAGGTGGGGGAGGGGCGGAGCTTATCATTCATATCGAGTTGGTGTTATCCCCAAATATCTTTCAATTCTATATACGGAACGTTCCCTAACACTAACGAGTACCTCCAGGGTAGAATATGGGGGCGCTAATGACAATATATGAGAATATGACACGTACATAATGAGTCTTTTTTTTTTGCTGGGGAAAAGTTGCTACGTATCTACCTGTAATGCAAATTAGAAAGCGTAGCCTATCTCAACCTGCACCTTCTGGCCGACCGATAACTCCACAAATGCTGTTAACCTGTAGTCTTCTGCTGTGCTGACCTGCGTGCTGGCAATGTACTAACTGGCATGTTGTTACCAAAGTTACGCTGTATTTTTGTAGTTAAGTCGCCATGGTTAATGTGTACTGCTGTATTGTTATGGTTACCTGGACACTAACGTGTTGCTATGCTGGTAGTTACCTGTTAACCCGTGTGTTGCTAGGTTACAGTCACCTGTAACAACTTTCACGAAATGGTACCTGTGTGTTGCTGTCAAAGTTATCTACGTTGCTAAGATGATTAGGATACTCGTGCGTTGCTATGTTATTACACTTACCTGTGTTCCCGTGTTGTTACAGTTATTTGTGTCACGTTGTTATGTTGTTTGAGTCACCTCTTATGTTGTTACGTGCTGCAATGTTGACACAGTAACCTGTGTTGCTATGTTGTTACAGTAATTGCGTTGTTACAGTTACCTGCGTTATCATGTCGTTTCCTGTGTTGCTATACTGTTATAGTCACCGATGCGTTATTATGCACCAGTGTGTTGCTACGCTGTCACTTCTAACTCTTCCTCAGGCTTCGCCTTACCCCACGCAGCCAAACACTTCGTAGGGTATCGCTCCAGCCTAGTAACCAGCTAGTTATAAATTTGCTACGCAAGAGACGGGCCTCATTCTCTGATTATGAGGTGTCAACGAGTCGTATTAGCCACAAACATCAATGAATTTCATAAGTAATCACACTTTCGTATACTTATGCATGGAAAAAAAAAAAAATAGGTTCATTTGGGCATCCTAGTAACTAAATTGGATCCTTGCTCGGCCCTCTTACATTTTCAGTAGCATGAACATCTTTGTTTACATACACACAACTGTCTCTCCTGCCTTGGCGAGGTGAAGTCAGTCAGGCACAGACGAACAATGGCCTCACATACACACACCTCGGTTATCATTGCTCACCATCCATGGCCAAGGCCCAAGGACTATTTCATGGTTTACCCTGACCGCTTCATAACGCACTGGTTCAGTCAGCCCAATGACAGCTCGTCCCCCCACCCCCCGTACGACGTACCCCGGGAAATCTCATGACTTGTTTACCTGGGGCGGTTAACATCATGTCCTCCGAGGCCCAAGCCCCTCCGTAAACGTTTCTCTTCTATGATGTAAACTAATTAATCAAATGATCAAATATTAATCCAAAAGAAAAAGAGGTGAGACCAGACGATATCACCGATGAAACCCACACTTTACTGGCATATATATCACTCGTGCGTATGTGGGGAAGGATAAAACTGGTCAGCTATCTAAGTAGGGCAAAAATAGCCCTAGTTAATTGATCGCAGCTGTCTCAATAGTTACATAGTTAATTAATCGTAACGATAACACGAGTGTGTGTCCCTCTCTGCGATACTGATACGAGCGATACAGCCGTCCTGAGATGGGCCACATTCGTTGTCGTGTGCTGTACTGGTGCTCTATCTACAATTCTGTGCCATGAGAAGAGTGCTCAAGATACCCAAGTCTTTATCTCCTGATATCTATGTAATTCTGGGGTCTAGACTCATGAAACACCAAAATAACATCTATGTTTTGTCATCTGGACGCGGTATTAATATTCTTTAATTACGGGTGATATATCATCGCGTATATAATAGGTGCAGCAAGAACGACCCCTTAAGGTCAGGTCAAGGGTCAAGCCATCGTTTTCCCCTCCCAAAAGGGTCGTACTCGAAGTGCAGACAGGTTGACCACCTTCCCTTGGCGCACGCACTGCCAACACTAAGATCATTTTGCCGCACCGTACGCTGGCAACATTACTGGCGGCTGGGAGATAAGAGTATAGAAAAAAAAGGGGGGGCATTGCAATCGAACACTGATAAGTTAACAGATTTAGGGTGAGTAAATAAGAGTTCTGTGACCCCGAATAAGGGCATCAGATCTGTGCATCTCGATAGCTGTTGCAGACTACAGGCTAACGCCAAAGATGCCCCTTTCTTTCAATACGTTCGGGGCTCCAGTCGCGGAGAAAGAGAAGCGACCAGGAAAATCACTTACGAATTCTGGAGGAGGTGAAAAAGTCTGTCTTTTAAAATGTGTCCGGTCATAGTTAATGGGAGAGACACGAGAAGGTAAGAAGAGTGTTCCAAGGGTGTTCCAAACCCTTCCTAATCATCACTCCGGACCGTGAAACAGACACTCACTTGTAAATATAATTCACGAAGGAAATACAGGGTCTTGAGATGATTACTATCTTGAAATGGAGGCGAGACAAGAACCTTTGTCGCTATAATTACACCCGGGACATAACCCGACATTTGTCTGCAGCGTTCTAATGGGAGATTTAATTTGTCTGGCAACTGAGGCACGTCATGAATTATGGCTGTACCCGAGCAGGAAGAAAGCGAGGCGTGTCGCGAATGTTTTACGTGGAAACAAAGGTGAAGAGGTTTCTGGAAAATGT
>JAUTXX010473060.1:0-12542 GCA_032273605.1 Panulirus laevicauda
AATATGCACCATCGGCCTATCACAAACCCAACTCTAACAAAATAACACACTGTATGCGCTCATATAGGCCTTCCACTGAACACAGTAACCTAACTTGTCCAGGTAATTGTGGTATACAGTTGCCGGAACCGTCGTGATGAGGCGCTTACATATCACTGTGAGAAACTACTTGGTGCATTATTACAATTACCACATGAAAATATGACGGGAAATCCTATCATCACACTTAAAAAACTCTTTCAAAACTGTGAATCACAGTATAAGTCAACCTACACACATCGTCTTGTACGCTATTCTGAATATATAATGAATCAGAAGATGTGTATTGTTTCCTAATGTATATTGACATGTTTACTAATCAGTTTTTTGAAACTATCGATAACTTCTTATCTTGCTATACCTACAGTTAGTACACACTCCGGTAGTTACGTCGCACTGTGATAACTGGCATTGTATTAAGATTATATGTGTTGTTTCAGAAGGCAGCAGAGGCAGTGGTGTGTCAAGCCAAGAGGAAACAGCAAAGTTGGCATTGTTCCCAAGCGTACCACACACACACACACACACACACACACACACAACAAAAAAGACAAAAGCAATACTTGAATACTGAAGTGAGAGAAGACCAGTTTCTTGCAGCTGCGTAACATTGTAAATAATGACTTGAATATCACCCCTGAGTTTCTAAGTTGGAGAGGACTTCCTGCAGGAAATGAGCTCAAGAATATAACAAGTGTAAGTGTATTTGGGTGCGACTTGCGTAGACTGCCAGTAAAAAGGTTTTATTTGTAGTACAGGAGGGTGTAACGTAGCTTTCCTGTGGCTCCTGCACACAGGAAAGTTACGAGGGAGACCAAATTGGAGGTGGAAAGATGGAGTGAAAAAGATTTTGAGTGATCGGGGCCTGAACATGCAGAGAGACTTTGTGTAAGGTATATCCTAAAGCACAAGGGTACCCTTGGGAAAATCAGACTACAGAAGATTTAATATTAGGCTTAGGAAGAAGATACCAGAGGACCTGATGGTGTGTGACGAGGTTATCTTTAGGTGAACAGCAACAGTATGAAAAATTCCTCATCAATACCATTGGATTTCAGAATTCTCTAGCGTTCCTGTCCGAGAAAACACAGAATCAAGGGCAACAGAATACTGAAGGTTGTTAATGAGTATCGAAGCGATTGAGGTTTTACAGGGAAACTTTCAACAAAGAAATCTTAACAGTGTATCCAGAATATCCTGTACTGAAGAAGCCACAGAGATGGTGCAGAAAGGAGCAAAACATTGTAGCGAGGACAAGAGTGTCTTCAGAATTTCAAAAACAACAAATGATAATCTATCAAAGAGTGCGAGGACATGAGGCTGGATTATAAATTCGAATTGGGTTTTCTAATCACTTGAGAGTCATGTCAAAGTCTCTAGGCAGCAGGAACCGTATATTCCAGTATCTCATTACATCATTACTTTCCTCTTTCTATTCCCTATTGAATATGAATCCAATCTTTACATCCTCGCACTCTCAAGATTCAATATTTTTCCTCGTTTAATTTTAGCGATGTACTTGTCTTTGTTACAAATTTCAGTTACATTTCTACTCAGCCTTACTCTACGAGGACGTTACGATCGGTCCGGTGTACTTTCTACCCACACAGTCTGGTCTAATAACAAGCTGCCGTGTTGCTGCTCTGCTCGGCTAGGCTATTGGAAGCCGTAGCCCGTAGGTCTTCAGCACCCGCCACATCCTGACCGGTCTGGTATGCTACCTCTGCATCTTTGGAACATAGAGCACCAGTACGTTAAGAAACTCCCCCAGTGTAACAGGTGCATCGTCAGGAAACAGCACATTATTCACCACGACCCCAACGTCCTCTCGTGGCTACAGACAATTGCTTGAGGAAAAGAGTGAGTTCCCAAGCGTAATCATGGGGCAGAGGAGTTTCTTGTGGTGTCCCGCTGACGGGTAGTGAGAGTGGTGGGGGGGGGGGGGATTCTTCCCCCATCTTCAACTTCTCATTTCTCTCCCAACCTCTCCCCATCCTTGGTAACCCTCCCGTTAAAATATATTTTTCCACCCTCCATCCTTCCCTCCTCACTCTCACCTACCCATCACAATTCTTCCTCACTCTTTTTTTGCTATTTTCTTTTCTTAACCTCCTTTCTTCCTCCTAACTTTCTCCACCGTCCCTCATTTCCTCGATTCTCCATCTCTTCCCTATCACTCTCCTTCATCTCTCCATCCCTGTTACTTCCCTCTAGGTTTGCTACTGTCTACCACGGACCACGGTCCTCGCTTGTGATTCATCTAGTCATTTGTCTCTGTGACCCCGACCGCCAAACTTACCAAGCCATTTATAGTTCTATATCCTACTTTCCATTTCATTAATATTGCTTCTCCTTTTACTACTCCTTTACGTAATTGTTGGAGGCACTTTGTTATACCTTTATTATTACACCCAAGTTCCAAGAGAGACGATCTATACCCAAGTTTCCGAGGAAGATATTCATTTTCAGTCTGTGAATGTTACACTGAAATAAGCCTCAGACCTTCTCAACATAAGAGTCTCCTGGACTTGGATCTCCACACCTGGGATCTTCCAGCTTTGAGTCTCACACCTGGGGTCTCCCAAGCTGCTGTCTTCAACCTTAGATCTTTTAGCCTAGGGTCTCCAAGCCTTGGGTTTCCAAGACTGTTGTCTTCAACTTCAGAATTTCTAAGCCTGGGGTCTCCAAGCCTAGAATTTCCAAGCAATGGATCTCCAAACATTGGATTCCCAAACTAGGGGTCCCCAAGCCTAGATCTTTCTTAATCAAAAGGATGTTGTCTCAAAGTGACCCTGTGTCATGGGTCAGGCGGGTGTCCAATTGACCTCGCCTGTGTGTTTAAAGTCTGTGATGGTGGCGCTCACATCCTGGTGCATGAGAACACTAGTATAAGAATGACACAAGCGTCATCGATCACTCGGCACGTAATGACAAATCCTGTTTTAAATTAATTAATAAAATCTCCCATTTTTCATTTGCACTTTCATGTACAGAGGAATCCGTGATGACGGACCGATTTCATCATTGTATTTCATCTTCCCTGGACACTGGTGTACATTTAAATGTAGATTTAGACGTAAAATCTATATACCTGCATCTAAGACAAAATTCATACTCGACTGCAAACTGTTGCAGGTAAGAACATCATTACAAAATGAAATAATTCCCGTAAGTATAGAACCGATGGCAACAGAGACAGTGTGACTCAGGGAAAACTGCGTGTGTGAATGTGTGTAGGAGACTACCCGCGCCGCACCTTGTCCCTACCATCCCATCACCTCCCAGCCCGATGGGTAGCTATCCCAAGGAGGATGTGGCCGTTCAGCGTGTGCATCTCTTACCTCTCCCACCCCCCAAACCACCCACCCACACACACACCCACCCACACACACACACACACACACACACACCAGCCATGGAACCCATCCAAAGGATTTCCAATGGACGCCCAAATGATTCGTCTCGGTAATCTCTCATGCCCTTCCCGACAGATTCACACCGAGGGGAAGGAAGGATGTTGAAGGAGGCCAGAAACACGACCTGATCGTCAGGAAAGTCTTGGTTCTCAGGCCAGTACGCCCTGCACCTAACGATAACGCAACCGCTGTAATAAGTACACCTGCTGTGGTGCTACGCCAAACACTCTGACACAATAACTAAAAATGGGTGGGTTGCCATGGGTCGGCACCAGGATGCTGGTCAGACATTATCTCACACAGAGATTGCAATTCACTTTTATTGCAAAGACCGGTTTTTTGTGTTTCACTGAAAATAGTCAAGATATATTGCATGATCTGAACGTATTTCATGATTTTACGTATTCATCGTGATCTTCTGGAAGGACGCGAACGAAGAAGGATCGTGCACTGCAGGCCTGGCAGTGCACGCTAGACGGTGTACACTGAGATATCATCTTAATGGTTCTCTCCAGAGTCGTGTGTATGATCGTCAGTGGTTACAAAGGTTACCTGAAAAGGGCATAATTCAGCAAGTCTTTTCATCATTAGCTACCGGGGCCTGCCTCAGGCATCGGTACACTGCCTGGTAGCAAGAGAGTCAGTAGCTGTTCAGGAACACTAAATCCCTCTCTTCTCTCTATGGGACCAAAAACTTTTTTTTATTGATTATACAACGCCAGAGACCCTGTCACGGGGGTTCTGCAGTTTCAAAGCTGTGTTTTAATCAGGAGCAAAGAAATAATGGATGATAATGTTCCTCGGTGAACCTGTGCCCCCTTTTCATACATTCATGACGATACAACTCTCACCTTCACGTAAGTGTTACAGAAGCAAATCTAACCCAAGTAGAAACAATTTCTAAAGAGGTCAAAAGTCTCCGGTGAAGGACCTTGAACACAACAGTACGATCCTTGAGAACGACAGTACGACCCTTGACCACGACGGTGCCGCCCCTTAAGCACGACGGCACTGCCCTTGAGTACGACGGTAAGGTTCTTAGGTCTGGCCTTTGACCTGACCCTGAGGGGTAAGTCATTGGCCAGACGATCATACCCAAGGGCTGTATCACTTAGCTGAATGGTTACATCGTTGTGATACAAATATAGTATCGTTGCACTCAAGGGATTGAAAGTTTTGCCTTCTCTTTGTCGCTCATCTTTAGTTCTCCTGATTGAAATAATCCCCTAGCACCAAACTAGCCATAAACTAACCTCAGACACTTACAGTATTATGTTTTCGTTCATCCAGGAAAATAACTTCAAGAAAGGAACATGTAACGATGTAACAGTAAGAATGCATCACCGTGTAAGACGGCGAGATAAGCCTTTATGATGGGTGCCGTCGCTTGTGTGGCTCAGTACACACACCAACCATCACGACGCTTACGATATACAAAACACACAGACACTTGTGTATCATTATGGCTGAAACACGTCAGTACTACTGACAAGCACGACAATGCGACCCTTGGGTACGACATTACGACCTTTAGGTATGATGAGGAGGATGACCAGGCAGGGAACGCCAGAGGAAAGTATGGAGAGAATGGAAACCGTATAAACGTCCCTGAAATCAGGCAGGATGTATAAGTGACTTGAATCGACGAAGGATGCAGAGACGATGGCTAAAGAATTTGACGATGATTCTAAAGTGTTCTTTCCTTTCTGTTGCGTTTATCGTCCAGAGTGACACTGAGAGTCTACACTAAATGATGTGGAAGGGCCTGGGGCCTGTTCCGTGTCGTATCACATGCATCCTCACATTTTGGGGCTTGGCTTGGATAGGTCACGACGTAATACTTCACAGTTCCCTGCACACTTTAAGTCTCGAAATTCTCAAGGTTACACTTTGACAAAATGATTTCTGAAGACTTGGGAAAGTAAATATTATTATATGTCTCAATATATTCGTTATGGCCTGTAACTGCTTAAACAACTTCAATAGTTTGCTTTTAAGATGTAATTAGTTACCATAGTCTATCCAAATCATGTCATTCACTTTGCAACACCACACATATAATCTGAACAAAAACACAAAAATAGAATCTCTGATACGAGAAAAGACCAGGAAGTTTATTGAGATTATTAGACTTTGATATACGAAAATCAATCATAAAAAGTTTTGGTGATCATATGAGACTCTGAAGAAAGATGGGTGTGTAGGGAGATGCTTCCAACACCAGACCTTTAAGAGAGGCAGGTGTGTAGGAAGATGCTTCCAAAACCAGACCTTTAAGAGATGCAGGTATGTAGGAAGATGCTTCCAACACCAAACTTATAAGAGAGGCAGGTGTGTAGGAAGATGCTCCTAGTAAAGCCAGCTTCCTCCTACTGTCATTGTGTTCTGCTGGTAAACCGGTACTATCGGCCGCTTAGCGTGGGAGAGGCGGCACGATCCTCACGCCGCCCGCCGTTGCTGCTACCACCCTTGACCTTGACCTGTTGCAGCTTCTCCCTCTCCCTCCCTCCACCACCAACAGATATCCTACCACGATCCCTCCACCACTTTTCTGTACAATTACAGAAATCCTTGATCCGTCTTCGTCCCTCTCTGTTATCAGTAGCATTTTAAGGAATAGTAGTGGTAGCAGTAACAGTAGTAGCAGAAGCTGTAGTAGATCAATTAGCAGTAGTAATATTAGTAGTAGCAGTAGCGGTAATAGTGAAAACAGAGGTCATGACAGCAGCAACAGCAGTAGGAGCGGCAGGAACAGTAGAGGAAGAGTTGTGGTTGGAATAACGTTAGCTTCAGCAACCTAGACACTGTACGCTCCACTGACCTACTTCAATTTGGTAAATGAATTTGTCTACGACCCTCTACCTCTTTAGATTCCTAGACCTCATCCATCGCAACTAAGAGACGTAAGACCTCTAGGGCTTTCACCTTCGTTGTCTTCACCAAGGTGTTCGACTTTGCCAACCATAAGATAATCACCGAAAAAAAAAGCCATCAACCTTGGGCTGAACAGAGGTCGTATCCCATGGATTGCAGACCTCCTTACTCAGCGTCGTACGAAATTTTATTTTCAAAGGACCATCTCCATCTTCCATTTCATCACTAGGGCCACGAAGATGGAACCCTGTACTTCCTCGGCCTTATAAATAATGTCCTGCTGGATGCAAATGGTTCATGGAAAACATTTGACGATTCTGACACTGCTGCCAGCGTTGACAACAGCTTTTCTCACTTCATAAACCTCCAGAACACCCTTAAGTGCCTCCAGGACTGGACCACCACCAGACATGGTCCATCACATCGTAGTAATGCACACCAGCCTCCCTTCCAACCTTACTCTAACCAGTACAGTCTTTCTAGGTCCAAGCCTATTTCAGGCTGTTAGTCCCACTAAGCTTCTCTGTATTACATAAGCTAGTAAAATTCTCGGAAGGAAATACGTTGCTGCCATCATTAGATCTTTCAGATATCGCGCTACATTCTTCTTAAAACCAAAACCCTTGTACTTTATGAGCCTGAACTCAAGAGTATCCTCAAACTTTCCGTACTCATAAACATACCTATACCTTCCCTGTCCACCATACAACAGAGTAAGATGGTAAAATCACAGAAACGAGCAAGCAAGATCATCTTCAATTAGTCTTAAACTTCCTGTCAAGAAGCGTTCATCACACTGGACCCCCACCAACCATTATATGAACTTCATCCCTTACAATTTGTGTGGAAATTGTTGTGTTAATATCGCCAACGACAACTTCCTGTTTCCTTAGATCATTCGTTCCCGAGTTGTAGTTCGGCACCAAAACCACACAATCTCGTACAAACCACTATAAGAACAGCCTCAACCTATTGACATTCAGTATCATCAATAACCCCTTCTAATAGTCCCATATTCTGTATTGTGTATTTACTTTGAACATTTTAGCACTTGGCTGTAGTTCATTCAACAAATTATCATTCTTGTGATTATCTATTTTAGTTATAGCACCAGGAATGCTACGCTACTTTTTCAAGTGTCCGTAACGCGTGACAACGCAAGATTAGAAATTACTATTATGTTACTAAGTTAACACATTTACGATCAATAGCATTCTGAAATCAGTGACGCACCAGAATCTCACTTTAATTTAATTTAAATTACATAATTCTTTCTTACATAATTTGAAGATAGGACTCCCTCGTAAACATTTGCAGTTGGATATGTGCACCATTCATCCAAGGCCAGAAGACCTGTTCTAACCTTATTCTAAGAGAAACACTTTTCAAGACGTCCAATTTTGAAACGTACGTTCAGCTTAGTTAAATGTGCCTCACCAACACTAACTCGATAAATTCATCAAATATTCAGTTGTCGGATCTTGAGTCCCACTTCATCCTAAAAGGAAATGAAAAAAAATTGTCGAGAATTTTATCCTTAAGAATGTTACTATTTGTTATATAACAACTGCGAAACTCGTGACTCGCTAATTTCACCAAAGGTCTTATGAAAGGTTTGGCTATTTTGACCTCGTGAACACGACGGTACAGCCCTTGAACACGGCGGCACGACCCCTGAACACGACAGCATAGATGTTTTGATCACGTCGGAGCAACTGATGAGATGACGTTATGACCTATGGGTTTAGCCTTTGACTTGATCGTTAAGGGTCAGGTCAAAGGTCATATCACTATATCCAATGGTTGTACCATCGTGGTCAAGAATCGTACCGTCGTGCTCAAAGAGTCGTACCGTCGTGCTCAGAGTCATACCGTCGTGCTCAGAGTCGTACCGTCGTGCTCAAGGTGTCTAGAAAAACCAAGCAAGACGTGTTTGAGGACCTTGGTCGTCCACCACACGCAAGGGGGTGTGGGAGCGGAAGTGGGGGGAGGGGGAGGAGAGGAGGCTTCCTCTGTCATCACCAGTACATCCTGTATGTTAACACCACCAACAACAACACCTGCTCCATACATTCTCTTATATCACCAATATATTATACCTCCAGACATGTCCGTCTGCTGGACGATTTGCCAAAAAAAATGAAAAAATAAACAAAGGTTAGAAAACCGGTCCTGGTGATGGGGGTGAGGGGGACGTGTCGTAGCACCTCCCACTGGGTACCGGGATGGGCAGGAGTCAAGCGTCCTGACAGCCCGGGGCTCCCTGGCAAGGCTGCACAGTATATATAAGGACAAGCATGGAGGTTTCCCACACAGTTCATCGGGAGATCTCATGCCGCAGGGGCTTTAGCTGACAGCAGGAAGGATCATCGTACAAACTTGCCATCAGTGAGTCAACCAGTTAATTTATATCAAAGTTCCGGGAAGACGACGATGACTCGTCTAGTCTGGAGTGGGAGGGAAGGAAGGCGTCTATCTGGGGCAAAGGGCGGCCTCCAGGAAGCTTTTGTTTGAGTGACTGATGGGTCCTAATATAGGGTGAGGAGCGCAAACGTAGTCTTGCGTAGGTCTGGTGGGAGTTCCAGGAGATAAACTTAAAATATTTTGCCAGGGATGAAGTGAATCGTACAAAAAATTGATGAGTAAATCGATCAGCCAAAGATCATACAGTTTACTGGTTATGCTGTTAAAAAGAACGCTAGCTGAGTATAGCAACTTTTCATAATGTGATGGGAAATCACAGTTGCTTCATATCACAGAGAAAGTTAGGTATATTAGTTTTATGTTAGGAAGTTGGATATGTACAAGACCATCATCCAGGACGGATAAACATATCACTGCTGTCAGGGATAAGTGGAAAATTACACGGATAGATGGCTACCAAAGCTTTACATTTGATAAGTGATTATGTTTGTGTTGCCAGGGATAGGTGAATATAATAGTGTTACTGGTACCAGGTGCATATTCCAGTACAGCAATAAACAGGTTCGTGTATCAGTGTTGAAAAGATGGTAAGGTTACTTCAAAAGTACCATGGAAAATGGTTACAGCAATCTGACCAAGATCAACTTGACTGAAAAATACTATCAAAGGAAAGTTTTTATCGCAAAAAGACAATAGGCTTTTAAAGTTCCATGAAGAGCAGAGATACTAGCTAGTCCAGTAATGGTTAAATATAAATGTCCGCTAAATTATGGATTTATCCGAAAGGTTGGACGGAATCTTATTTGAGTGTACGTTAGGATTAGGATATTCTAAGTCAAACGAACATGAACAGGGAAAGGCAAATATTACACAGTTCTCTGACTCTTCGGATGTTTGTAGAAACAAACGGAGGAACTTGTTAATTTGACAATAAAACCTCTCATCCCCAGCATCATTATCCTCTTGCTAATGGAGTATTCATTTTTCCTTCAGTGCGACAGTGCATGCCTGAGGCAGCACTGATGAAGAAGAGGGAAAGGGCGTCAGAATAAATCTTAACCCCTTCGTTATGACGATGCAACCTTTGAGGATGTCGATACCATCCTTGGATATGATGGCATGAGCTTTGCCCTGACCGTCAAGGAATAGGTCAGATATCAAAATGTCATACCTAAGAGTTGTACAATCATGCTCACGAGTTTTACCTTCGTGCCAAGGGTCGTACCGTCGTGCTTCAGAGATCAGATTTTGTAATAGCCTCCAGAGTTGATATGAGCTACACTGCCAGGGTAAGGGAATGAAAGAGGAGGCAACATTCACGAAGGCTTTACCACAGGAGAGACTAACCCCTGTAGGTCTTCTCGGACGGGACGCGAGACCAAAGGGCGGGATGGGATGGGATGGGATGTATGCCCTGCAGACACTAACACCAGGTGTTCCGGCAGTGCGCATGGTGGTAGCGGTGGTAGCGGCCTGTCTGGTGATAGGGCTGACGAACGCCGCTAAACTAAGCAACCACGCCAAGCCAGATGAAGACTGCGACTGTGACAAAGATGAGTGGGCCTCTAAAAGCAGACCAGCGGGAAGCTACTTCGTCGCCTCACTACCAACAGGAGGATCACAGACCTTTTTCGCTGGGTGAGTCTCTATGTTGTCTAGTTAGTCACATACTTTGTGCCTGCTAATACATGACCATCAACATAAAGGACAAACCAATATTCTTCTCAGATGTTGTTCATTATATTCACATTCGCCAGTCTGTCAACCAGTCCAAGAAGGCTTCCATGATAAAGACAATATAAACTGTTCACCATAGTAAACATGAAACGAGGCTCAGACTTCATACAAATTATTTTGCAATTGGACGAAAAATGGAGTACCTACCTACATAAGTAGTAGCTATATCAGTCTATTATCGAAAAATGCTTTCATCAAGTGTGGTGTATGTGACACAATATTTCTCTTCAGGTTTGGTTCACCGTCCGACGTGAAGGCAGGAGGCGGGGTGCAGGGATCCTCTTTCCAATCCACTGGTGGTTACACTAGCGCCACCTCTGGAGGGGGTGTCCCTAGAGCTGGGGCTGCCCACGGCGGTCGCGTCTCTGCTGGAGCAATTCACAGCGTCAGGTCTTCCACCAGTACAAGTCATAGCGCTAGTTCCTTTAGCAAACCTGGTCACGGTGCTAGTTCCTCTACAAAGACGAGCTTTGGTGCTAGTTCCTTTACCAGACCTGGTCACGGTGCTAGTTCCTCTACAAAGACGAGCTTTGGTGCTAGTTCCTCTACGAAACCTGGTCACGGTGCTAGTTCCTCAACCAGGGCTGGCCACGGAGCTGGGTCGTCTGCTGGGGTTGGCCCCGCTGGCGGATCGTCCACAAGCAGTATCTCGTTTACGTCCTTCGCCGGGTAAGTCTTGTGAACCCCAAATACTTTCGAAATTGGCTGAGCCTTAAATGACAGTTCTTCCTTGGTGAACTTTCTGCACACTAAACTTCGCCTCTTATTATTGAAAGCGACCAATATGTACAGCTAAGCTCAGGGTGAATCTATATAATGTGTGTGTGTGTGTGTGTGTGTGTGTGTGTGTGTGTTAACTATAATACGTGTGTTAACTATAATACGTGAAAGTTACGAACATTCGCAATATAAATATGTGATTCACCTGGCATCTGTAACTTTAGTTTAATATGGACAGGACTTCCAAATACTGAAGTCTTCTCTACATAACCAGAAACCCAAGTCTTGGGACCTTCCTTCCCATAATTCATGCTACACACATCAGATACGCAACTTTACCTCAGTTTCTTGGTCGTAAGATCATCACAAAAACTCCAATAAGTTTGCTGGCCTACATGAAGCGGCCATTATTAATCATGTGCTTATCTTACCTGCCTTTGAAAGTTGCCAACTTGCAAGTGTTTTTGACCTCATTCAGCAAAGTTCCTTACTTCCATTTCTATACGAACATTTACATACCTTTTCTCTGAATGTACAATTTTCTGATATAAATCTAAAGTCACGAGTCACTATTTTTTGTACTCTATATATACTCCCATTATGTACCCCTATTCCAACAGAAGAGAATTGATGGCCCCTTTGGAGTAAGACGTTATTTGTCGAGAATGTGCTCCCGATTACAGCGCCTTACTAACGGTGACTCTTCACTGGCAATCTGACCTCAGGCGGGAGGAGTGCAATAACCCCACTTTCCTCTTCTTTTCCGAGAATACCTCTCTACACTTTCCTTCATTTCTCATCATATGGGAGGTTTCCATTACTTGGAACTGATTTAATCATCCCTTTCATATTTAGAACATACACCCAACTTACAATATGGTCTGAGGTCTGACTACTGTGCTAACTTTAGCTGTAATATTATCCTGACCCTCTCGTTATCAACCTTCCTAGACGTGACGTCAAGTGTACTATTAGCTTTGCAATATTTTGCACAGTGTTACTTTTTCATTAGAAAGAAGACTTGGCACTTGTCTTTTCCTATTTTACACCCTGCAAATATAGCCGGATAAACTATTCTTTTGGGCCAACTAAGCTAGCTTTTCCTATTGAATAAAAGCATCCATATGTCATTCCTAATCTTAACATTACAGTACATTTCTATTCTTTCAAAACATTCGTATAAGCTTGATCAAAAATTAAGACCATTAGATATATACGTTTACTGATATGATGCTAACTATATCATATGAAGAGTTATCTGATAAAGGATGATCATATCTGTCGATATACTGAGATACTGAATTTTGTTATAATCATATGAAGATTATATAT
>JAUTXX010473282.1:822-12118 GCA_032273605.1 Panulirus laevicauda
CATTACAAACGTCCTTCAGTGTGTGGCACCATCACCCACACCTCCCAACCAACACACCGGCTCCAAATATACCCAGCAGGGATGATGTCTTGTTGCTAAATCAGGAAAACGCTCGCGGGAGAAATATTAAAGAAAATGAAAACATACCCCCATAGCCGGTCGTCATCTGTAGCGGACCGGCCTGTGTTGCCATGGGCCCGTTTGTTGTGCTGGTGCCGTATATTATCCCCTGTGGATCAGCAGGGTGCCATAGTGCTGGTTGATAACCACACTCACCAACCCATCTCTATTTTGCCCACTCATATACTCTATGCGTTTGTTTCTAGGATCCAAGTGGACGGTTGGATAAATCTAGATTTATGTTCTTCAAAGCTTGGGATCGGCCATCATCCTCTTATTTGGTGTGTTGCAAAGTAGGCAGTATCGATGGTCTATACAAACAGTATTAATGGTGAAAATATATAGTTGGACGTAAACTTCGATCGTAAATAAATCATTAGATATATGTTATTAACATTGCATTACTACAGACATTTACGACATACGAAAAGCCCTTTCTCGACAAAGAAATCATTCTAATTTTCGTGCGATTATTAAAAGTACATATAAAAATAGCATATTAGAGAATAATGATAATGATAATGTATTTATTTATTATAAAGCAGTCATAATGAATGGGAAGGTAAAGAGGATTGACGTATAGTTAATGCTGGTCGAAGGAAGGGGAGGTATATCACCAGCCACCACCTGACCGTCCCTCTTCGTATGAGTGGCGGTAGCCGGCAACAGATCAAGGACGGAGGAAGTGGCGGCATACGGGAACATTATCTAGAGCAGCAGGTGACCGTGCGTCCAACAGAACTCCATAAGCAGCCTCCTTCACTCCTCCCGAAATACATCGATTCGATATTATTCACATAATTTTTTGACCCGGTTAATGGAGATCAAGAAGGTTAATGAAGGCGCTCTCTTGTAAGCGAGTGGTTAACTGAAGGTCATGTTTGTCTGTTAGTTAGTTAATCTGAAAAGGTTAACCTTCGACTGGTATTAATTATATATCAGTCCCCTTTACCTTCAGAAATGCTATTAAGATTTGTCGGATGATTAGAGCTAGTAATCTCGTAAATTCGGAATGTGAAGGCCTAGATAGATAAGCAAGTTTAGATTGGAGATAATTGTCGTTTGCCCGTAAAGCCCGCCAAAAGTACGTACCAGAAAAACGGACAGGTGACGTATAGCTAAGGGCACTTTAGACCAGTTCACAAAGTCGGACTCTTGCTGAGAACAATGGAATAAATTGCATGTATTTTGTATGTTGTTGGAGTTAATGACTATCGACTGACTGAGTGGCCATTAAGCCAGAAATCATTACATACCAGTTCCTCCCGATCTAAATGGATCTTAACGCGGTAGTGAGGTTTGTGTGGAGCAGTGATGGCTTGAGCTACGGCAGCGGGGATTTTTCCTTTCCCTGGTGCGTGGGTTTAACCAAGCTGCAAAGGTCAAGCTTGAGCTCTCACACCAACAAATGTGGGCTATTGTCTCTCCTATAAAGTTCGTTCTTTCCTTCTTGGTCTATCACAACTGAAATTGGTCATTTGTTTGAGTTAAAATGAATTTCTAAGAATATTCTAAACTGTATTGGTTTATAAGCTTAAATTTTATGATCCAATTAAATCAAATTACTTACAAATTAACTTTACATACTACAAAAATGTTGTTCCTCTGAAACAAATAGGATAACTTGCTTTCATACACTTACATATTTAATACAGAACCACTCTATATTTCCATCCATAAAAGGTGGGCTTAGCAAGTGAAGTAAGGTTAACCTTATAACCTTATAACCTACAGAGAGTGCGTAGGTGATAATAGAGAGGTCAAGATGGTTTTGTGTGAGAATGTTTGACAGTCTGGTATACGTGTTTCAGGTCAAGTGACTAATATTATGACCTGGTTGTCGATTACTGTGTGAATGGTTAAAACCGTCCGCTCTGTTGCCATCCAGTAATCTAGATACGTATTTTAGTAGAAATCTGTTGCATAAAAGTGAAATTAATGGATGATAGCGAAGTATATGCTCAAAAAGTTTATTAAACGACAATAATTTTCTGACGTATGTATGTATAAAGTTTAGACGAAACTTTAAAGGTAGCGAATGTAGATCCAGCAACTTCACACAGGCTTATGTGAACCTCATTATTATTACGTTATTTGTTTCTTTTACTGCATAGTTTGATGTGTGTAACAGTTTTACAAGATATGGTTCGTTTTGTACGTGTAACAGTTAACTGAGATTGGGTTCCTCTCACTGAACACAAAGTTCTTAGTCAGCGGTACGACAGTCTTGTTAGTTTATTGGTATTTACAAGTTTACTAATGTGTGATTGTAATAGGATATCAATTTATTGGTATTAACTAGGATTGCAGTAATTCGGGCAGTTTGATAAATCAGTCAGTGGATGGTGGGACGTAAAGTTTTTCCGAAATACTTTCATTTGTTATCGCAGTATAGTAGTACATCACATCCGTTAAAGGTAATACGCGTTTTCTGTGAAAGCTGGAGATGAGGTGAAGATGCCATCCGATGGATGATGCCTCTCCCGTTGACTACCAGTGGTCTTAGACTTAGGCAAGACATATATATCAAGTTTATCTATCGTACAGGGAATTTGATGTTTAAAATCATTGCTCACAGTCCCAGCGAAGAATGGCAATAACATATACAGAAGCTGTAGGTGAATACTTGAAGCTGCGAGTTACTCTGGTTTACTTTTGCTTGCGCACACCAATTTTTTGGGACGTCCTACACTGAATGAGGCATTTGTCAACAAAATATTTATCGCTAAAGGATCGTGTTTTCAGTGAATCGAGTGAGTTTCCTTATTATCACTGTAACCAAATCTAGCGTAACGAACATTGAGGTCTTCATTTCGAAATCGCTTTATTGATATCAAAATGTCCAAGTAGCATTCTCATTTTTATTTAGATATGATACGAACAAAATAGAAATATGATGATATATCATCATTGGCACAGCATGAAACGCTTTGAAAAGGTGTGTCCATTTAGGTTTACAGAATATCGGTCTCCCTCCATACGTATTGAACAGTTTACACAACTAAGATTTTGTCGTAATGTATCAGACTCAGTCTTCTACACTTTTAAATTTTCCCTCCAAAGCCGGTCGTCCTGTGGTGGTGAATTTGGCCGAGCAAGCGGCGGCTGAGCGGCGGCAGACTGTCACTTCATGAGGCGCATGGCAATAGCAACACATAAACAGCCGGTATCATGCAAAATCTGAAGTGTGTCAATATCCTTTAAGTATCTCACGCCAAGTGTTTTGTTGTTTCTTTGCCTTTTTGCCTTAAATTACATTCTATAAAAAGAAAGCTGATGTTTGCGTCTACATTCAACAGATACTTCTGAAAACTGATTCATGACTGTTAAAATGTGGAATTATCTTTATAGCTGTAACCGTGATGTAGATAATCAAAACCTAATGATTCATTCTGAATCAAATGATTTATACACGGAAATTCTGAAGCCTCACAGTTGATCAGTATAAAAAGTCAGTGAACTTTGTGTTGATATTTCTTCTCATTTCATTGATATATTGAAATACTTGGTGCGTTACACAACGCTTCCGTTTTCTGTTATTGTTTTCTTTGGCTAGTCGGGGATTCTTTGCGGGACTTGACCAGGCAATGATAGGAATGAAACAGCGAAGTATAAAAAGGAGGTTTGGGCTCACATTTACACCTCATCCACCACCGCCACATCCAGCAGGATGATGTACCATCATACGAGATTCCATGGCAACGCGAAGTTTTCGAGAGGTATAATACCCAAGGGCAATGTGATAGCTGCAGTGGAATGAGAGAAAAGTTGAAGAGAAACCAACGTACCAAAGATACCATTGCAAGGAGGCGGCGAGTTGGTAATGCCTGTGTCCTTGAGGAGGGGATAGCACGCTCGCCACCATCCCA
Source organism: Panulirus laevicauda (assembly GCA_032273605.1). NCBI lineage: Eukaryota > Metazoa > Arthropoda > Malacostraca > Decapoda > Palinuridae > Panulirus > Panulirus laevicauda. The sequence goes on from JAUTXX010473282.1 coordinate 4,812, forward strand.
TCCTTGTTCTTTTACGGCTGTTAAGGTATTCATCGCTTAGGATAAGAAAACACCACGACTGTCAGGTGAAAATGATACATAATACCACTGACGTACTCATAAGCTTCGTCCTTGTATGGCATTGTCCTCGTGAATCATTACGTTAGTTTCGCAGCTCTGTACATCATAAAGCTAGAGACTGGTCACAGTAAGTTGGCTAGTACAGAGTAGCTAGCACCAGCGGTCCACAAGCTAAGGCTTGGCTTGAGAGTCAGCGTACACATAGCGTGCGGGAGGGGCGCGGCCATCAAGCTACGGCCCTTGCCTTGGCTGCCAAGGTTATGGCCGTCCGAGGCAACCGCCGCAGGCGACCTTATCTGATCGGTTCTGAAGAATCAAGTCGGAGTAAGATATTGAGTAGAGAGTATATATGCAAGACACATGGCCCAATATAGTTATGTAACAACTATTCTTTTCTTTTCGTTAATTACCCAAAGCATGTTTTTATTCAATAGCAGCTGTATAAATGCAGTGATTGGCTTTTCACTGGTTGGACCATATTCATTGTAAGAGTACAGTAGTATTATCTTTAATGAAGTAGTTAGTAGGACTTAAAGGGCCCCTGCCTTGCAAAGGGTTACACCTAACCTAACCTAACCTAACCCAAACACCTAAATTCGCCCGGAAATTCGAAAACACACCCGACCTGTGCCACTTATGGCTGTCATTGACAAGATCCCGTGCCAGCCAGGGATGGACCATAGACCTACCTGACCAATCTTTACGAAGTGGAAGAGCGCGTGTGTGCAGTTGGAGAGCGTGCAGATCCAGATATTATCTTAACACCTTAGAAATGTGTTTAGTATTATCTTGTCTTCACATCATGTGAACTTGAGTATCTCTGTATTCATTGCCTTCACATCATATGAACGTTTGTATCCCTGCATTCCTCCTTGTCTTCACATCACGCGAACTTGAGTACCCCTGCATTCGTTGCCTTCACATCATGTGATCTTGAAAAAAAAACCTCTGCATTCCGTCTTCACATCCTGTGAACTTGAGTACCCCCCACATTCCTCCTTGTCTTCACATCGTCAATGCTAACTGATCGTGGTAGGTGACGGTAAGGGAATTCCTTGCCAAGATTGTACTATAAATCAACTGGTGCGGTAATGTAAGATGCTTGTGTTGAGGCCACTAGGATAGTGATAGGCCGCTCAGGTGCAGTAGGTAAACACGACCAAAAAAAAAAAAAAATCTTTTGATGAACTGGTGTAATGATTTCATTCTCAAATGAACTCATTACTCTGGTATATAATGCCCTGGATATTCGGTGTTTCCGTAGTGAGGTGGGCGTCACGTCTGCCTCACGTGCGCAACGTCCCCAGGTTGTCGATTTAGGACGGAAATATGTAATAGTTGTCGATGGTGACAGTCGCTGCCGTCGTCTGTATCCCCAAGTCTGGTCGTCAGTGTCCCAGGATTAACACGCACTCCTCTCTCTAGTGTGAGATCCTCCCCATGCCAGCTCTTCGCTAGATTGGAAGGTAAACCTAACACTCACCTTAAACAGTATCTGTTTCCCAACGTGAAGTCTTAATACATGTAACGTGTCGGGTCTTCACTTCAGTAATATTTTTTGATGAATGTAGATACGTGTATGTGAAGTGCCTGTGTGTCCGTTATACACAGCTAGAGTAGCGAGTGTGCCAGTGTGTACGTGATACACAGCTAGAGGAACAAGTGTACCAGTGTGTTCGTGATACACAGCTAGAGGAATAAGTGTACCAGTGTGTACGTGATACACAGCTAGAGCGAGTGAATACCAGGGTAAAGGGGAGGTAATAAATATACTCGTATAGAACTCTTCAGGAACCTGCTACGTTGTCATTATCGAGGGGCGGGTCCTGATGGCAACCTGGAGGAGGGTCGCGACGCGACGAACATCTAGGGGCGTCATGGTGAGGGCGTCCTCCTCTATATGGTGCGGTGTTCGCTACACTGTGTCCCCCTCCGACGCTGTCTCCCGTGTGATGGTCCTTCGTCGTTTTTGTGTAATTCTAGAGTCTGGTGTGTTCTCGTATCTCGACGCTATTTGACCCTCGTTGTCTGCCGTCTGGTGAAGTCTGTTTTGCCTGTCTCCTCTGTCTCTACATGGATCACGCCCCGCCCCTGCTTGGTTCGTGTCCCTAATGATCTGTCTCCTCTTGAGGAAGGTCTTCTCTCTTGGGCGACCAGCTCTATCACACGTATCAGTAGTTTCGCTCGCATTCTCGCTCGTCTCCGCCACACTGCCTCTCCTCTGAGGCACCCTGGCTCTCTCTCTCTCTCTCTCTCTTGGTCCTAGACGACCAGTCTTCGTTGCCATTATATTCGCTTGGACTCATCTCTCTCACTGATGGATTGCTTTACACTGTAGTTGATTTCCAGTTCAGTATCCGTCCACGTCTACCCAGATATTCAGTCGTCAGGAGGATAGTAGCGTGGAGTCGATTTCCCCACCACCCCAGGGGCAAGGGAGACACGAAAAAGTATTTGTGTTTAATGTATTCATTACTTCTTTCTTTATCCATACAATATTTTCTTTATATAAATCTCCAAGTAAATATTGAATGTACCCAATTCAGCATTCAGTAAGGTATACGTCCAGTTGCAATTCAGCGGTTTCCGTAGTGTAGTGGTTATCACGTGCGCTTCACACGCGCAAGGTCCCCGGTTCGATCCCGGGCGGAAACATGTGTTTTTTTACAAGAGCTGTGTATGTGGCCATTGTCATAGCCAAACGACTGTCACACGTCGTGAGAATTAGAGATTCTGTGCCGTGTTGACGATCGGTATAACCTCCGTCACAGTCTGTGCTCAGAGTAGGATTGGATGCTCTCGTTTGTGTTGCAGATTCTGTCAGTAGTATCCACTGGTGTGTACTCCAGCGCTTCATTGTGCGTGGATAGAGTTGTTTTTATCCAAATTCTGTCAGCAGTGTTCGTGAGCAGAGAAGTCTGTACCCATCTTGGGCTACCGTGTGCGTGGATAGTCGTCTGCAGCTGTGGCTGTCTGTAGGTGTCTGTGGATAGATTCCTTAGTGTCATCAGTGTACGTGGATAGATTCATCTGCACCCTAGGTACTATTATTAGTGTCCGTGGATTCGTCTGCACCCTAGGTACTGTCATCAGTGTCCACGGATAGCTCTGTCTATACACTGGGTACTGTCATCAGTGTCCGTGGGTAGATTCGTCCTTGCCATAGTTACCGTTATCAGTGTCCGTGGGTAGATTCGTTTATGCCCTAGTTATCGTTATCAGTGTCTGTGGGTAGACTCGTCCGTGCCCTAGTTACCGTCATCAGTGTCTGTGGGTAGACTCGTCTATGCCCTAGTTACCGTCATCAGTGTTTGTTCATGAGGGTCGTCTGTATCATATCATTTGCCGTGAATATCCATGGAAAGGGCTCATCTGAACCTTGCATTGTGTCAACAGTGTCCGTAGATGATGTTGCATGTTCCATGAGCCCATTAGCAGTATCTATGGATGGTGCCGTCATGCTCCCCATACCGTATGAAGAGTGTAGGTGGATGGCAGGGCCCATCTGTGTATAGTTTGCCATAGATGACCGATGGCAGTCTTTATCTCTTGTCTCAGCTGGTCGTATCACACCTTCTCCCAGGGATAAAGGCATCTGCCGGGTCCCTCGTCTGTCCCTACACCTGCCGTCACACTCTCTGCCTTCAGCAGTCAGGCAGTCAGAACACCTGTTAGGTCCTCCGTCTGTCCGTGCATCGAAGCGGCGTCTGTCCGTGCACCGAAGCGGCCACACCCTCAACCCCCCAGCGGTCAGGGTGGGTACCTGCCTGATCCTCTGTCTGTCCGCACCAGGAACTTGCCCGCTTCAGTGTGACTGGCGAGCCGTGTGTCAAGTGCTCCTCATGCAATAGACAGCATCAAGTGTTTCCTCTTCAGCATAAAATCAACGTCAAGTGTTACTCCTGCAATACAATGATGATAAGTGTTTTGTGACGCAGCATACATTCATTACTGACATACTTTGCGGCGGGCTGGTAACCCGGTAGCATATAATACCTCAATACATCAAGGGAAAGAAGGAGAAGTAAGAAGAACGATGCATCAGTAGCATACTGCATTCAGCTGGTACTCGAGCCTTAGGCTGAGGCATTGTCTGGTGCGCATCGCCGTCCTGTCAGGGCACGAACTAAATGACTACCCGCCAGAGCCTGTGGTGGTTGACCCTATTACTGAAGCATCACCACCAAACTTGACGAAATTTTTAGTCGTCATTAAGAGCACGTAGAGTGGTCACTCATCCCTCACGCACCAGCGTCTGTACGTACACGTTCCACCACACTGTCCATGGTTACATGCAAGATGACCAGGGCTCGCTAATGATCATCCATCTAGTGTTTTTATCCCGTTATAAGCGAATTGAGAAATGATAAGCTTAGTGTCATTACATGATAAAAAAAGAAAAAGTTCAGCATTTCCTCTCGTCACAATATTTGGTCTGCTCCCCGGGGCCTGGGAGAGCAGCGACGACGGTGCCACACATCCCTGGCAGCAGGCCATATCGAGGGGTGGTGTACGGCAGCCTCATACTGATAGGTCTGCTGTGTAAGGAGGTTAGTAAGCAGGGACCATGTGCTGATGGTGCTGATAGGGTGGTGATCCGGTACCGGATGCCAATGACCTGTGGGATGTCTTGCCATGCCAAAATGAGAAGGGTCGGAAGCCTGCATATCTATATAACGGAAAAATAGTCTTGTTTTACATAGGCAGATGCAGATGTAAGGTCAGTCAATATAGCTTTCGTACTCTGATTACTATTCTAAGATGCATATTTCTCTTACGTAGTGACGAGACTTGTAAGTATTTATGAACGTAAGTGATTCTCACTTCACATGGTGCGGGGCTAGCAAGTACCATGAGTGTTGATAGTATGTAATTTTCTTCATAGAATTATCTCAATGAGCTAAGCTGAACGTGCGTCCATTTACGGTATGTAACTCGTTAGATATTCTGTTTGCTAAGTGTCAAGGGCATTATGAGAGTATAAGAATATGTATCAATTAAGTAAGTGGTATTATAAGTGGACTGAGCACGACGGTAAAACCATTGAGTGCGATGGTATTACTCGTGAGCACGTCGACACCACCTTACGGGTATAAGGGTCGAATTATATTTGGATTTATAACGTTAGAAAATGCTAAGCCAGTCTTAGAAGTAAACCGCAGATAAGGAGTCGGCTTGGAGTGTTGGGGGAATCAAATTACGAAATAAATCTCACTCACTAAAACAGTATCATCAGTAGCCAGTCATGATAAAAAAAAAAATAAAGATGACGGGAAGGCAACACTTCGTGAATTACAGCCAATGAGACAAAACCACAAGTGACGACATTATCCCGCAACGTTCAAGCTGTGGTGGTCGGCTTTATCATTCTTCCGAGAAGCGAGAACATTTCCTGAAGGCGGAGCCATGACCTCCAACCAGCCGTACATCCGTCGATGAGTCTTACAAGTGCAATAACCTTATAATTCGATGCATAGAGTTCAATTACGGCAATAGACGAACTGAGTGTCATGTAAGAATGCGGTAAATCTGGTTAGCAGTGGGGAGGGGGCACGGTCTCTTTTCTCTCACAGAGCTCCGGACTTAGATCCAAGGTGCCTCTATGAGGATGGACCACGTAATGGAAATTTTTCAACTAAGTTTCGGTGTAAAGACTTCATGTATGACGGGCCACTTTGTATCCTTTTGTTTTCGCCTCTGTGGTTACTAGTTCTGTATTACAGGGATAGAATTTTACACTCGTCTTTCCACATTTCAATGTGTGTGTGTGTTGTGTGTGTGTGTGTGTGTGTGTGTGTGTGTGTCAGACATATGCAAACAATCTTGTGTGTATCTTTACACCTGCCCTCAAACTGAACGGTTTAGTCCGGTCTGTTGGAGAACTGTGGGAAGACTATCTAATGGAGACTCCTGTCTGCTTACCGCCCTTGCTGTGTGCTCTTTAAATGAGAGTAATGGTCGTGTATACTTTCTGATTGTCTTGCTTTTTTCCGTGTTGATAGCTGAAGCCTTTAAAGAAAACAAAACAAAAATAAAGATTAATTCATATAAAGAATAGGATCAGGATCTTAATTAATTCAAATAATGAACTGTATCCAGGTACTTGACTAATTCAATTAATGTATAGATTCCAGGCACTAGCCTAGTTAGAAACTAGATTTTTGTCTGCAGTGAAACAGTAAATGATAAACTTAGTAAAATAAACATGTAATTTTGTTGGTTTGTTCCTGCAGTAGGTGGTCAGCTGTTAAAGTTTCAGCGGTGTAGATCATTTCATGGGGGCGTATCCAAAAAATTGAGCCGGAGGGTAAGTAGAGTGAGCCAGCCGTAACAGAGTGGACGTGAGTGGAGATCTTGCGGTTTAGGAAATTCACTCTCCTTGTGAGGAATGATATCGAATGGTGAACTTTGTCGCGTAATTTTCCACAATGGAGAGCCCCCGTATCTCAGGAAGTAGTCATCTTATGGCCAACGTTCTGTACATTTCGGTTTGATATGATATTTTTGGGAATGTAAGCAGCGTAATGATGGCTCATACAAAAACGTTTGTTCCTCGCACCTGCAGTTGTCAATGAACAGCTGGAGCGAGTTGTCAATTCGCGATTTAATTTATGTACTCCCGAAATAATACAGAATCTCGGACGTCTGTAGCTCTGAGTATGATATCGAGGCCACAGTGCAAATCTATCACATTCTCTCCATATTTAGTGATCACTTATGGGCAGCCCACAACCATACTTGAACCATAATGAGTAAAAAATGTGTAGATGAAAGTGAGAATGACGTTGCCGGCATCTGCTCCAAGCGGCGGGCGAGTCAGGGCAGAATACCCAGGCGAGAGTCAGTCGTGGCGTCCGTACCCAGGCAGTCATAGGCGAAGGAGTATCCATAGATTGGTCTTGGCATCGGTTGTTGTGCCCAGAGCAGGTCAGTGGTATATGAGAGTTGTTAACAACTGCCGCTTCCACGGGTTTCAGTACCAAAGAAAGTGATTCAATGTCACACAGGGGATGGAGTGGGAGAATTACTCGATTTTTTTTCTAATGCGATTTGTAAGTTATGTGAAGTCAGACTTTTTAATTGTATTCATCTAAATGTTATGGCGTATTTAGGTGTAACTGAGCCACTTCTGAGGTATTATTTCAGGCTTGTAATTAACAAAGCTGGAGACTGGTTATGGAGGAGTGTTATGATGGAGTAAGGTCAAGCACCCCAACACACTGTATTATGAAAGTGACACCTTTGTT
>JAUTXX010473393.1:2225-22787 GCA_032273605.1 Panulirus laevicauda
TGGAGAGAGGGGCAAGTATGCAGTCTGTTGTGGATGAGAGGATGTGGGAAGTGAGTCAGTAGTTGTTCGGTGATGATACCTCTCTGGTGGCTGGCTTGGGGGAGAAACTGCAAAAGTTGGTAACTGAGTTTGGTAAAGCATGTGAAAAGAGAAAGTTGAGAGTAAATGTGAATAAGAGCAGGTTATTAGTTTCAGTAGGGTTGAGGGGCAAGTTAATTGGGAGGTAAGTATGAATATGTACATGTGTTTATATGTATATACCTATGCATGTATGTGTATGTATACGCTGAAATGTATATGTATGTATTTGTGCATGTATGAGCGTTTATGTATATATCATATATGTGCATGTGGGGGGGCATTCTTTGTCTGTTTCCTTGCGCTACACCGCTGTTGCGAGAAACAGTGATTAAGTAAAATAATAATAATAATAATATTTACCTATCTTTTATACTTAATCGCTGTTTCCCCACATCAGCGAGGTAGCACCATGAAACAAAGAGTAGCTCATCCACTAATCCACACATTTTTTTCTTCATACATATTCACCAATTCCTGCGTTAGTGAGGTAGCATTAAGAACATAGAAAATCCTCACTTGGCTCCCTTCTCTGTTCCCTCTTTTGGAAAAGTAAAAACTAGAGGGGAGGATTTCCAGCACCCCGCTCCCTCCCCTTTTAGTCGCCTTCTACAACACGCAGGGAATACATGGGAAATATCCTTTCTCCCCTATCCCAATGATAAATTACGTATGTATAAGTTTGTTGAGTATTCCTGGGAAAATATATGGGAGGGTATTGGCGTAAAATATAGCTGTCATGTGTAATGCACCGAAACCTCAGCTTCCCATCCACATCCAGGCCCCACAGACCTTTCCATTGTTTACCCCAGACATTTCACATGCCCTGGTTCAGTCCATTGACAGCACGTCGGCCCCAGTATACCAAATCGTTCCAATTCACTCTATTCCTTGCATGCCTCTCACCCTCCTGTATGTTCAGGCCCTGACTGCTCAAAATCTTTTTCACTCCATCATTCCACTATTGTGCAGCCTTAAATCTGAAGGAGCCTGAAAAAGGAGTATTGGGGAAATATATCTATCTCAAAAATTACACATGCACACAACTACATTACTGATGGAAAGAAAAAGAAATATCAAATATAACATAGCCAAAATTAAATTGTCATACTTTAAAGCTGACTTCACTAATTTTGCTAACAAATTCAGAATTTGGTAAGATAGTAAGATATTTAAACAGCTACAGACAATAAGAAGTTCATTCCTAAGACATATCACATCCACTTTTAAATAAAAGGTACAAGTCGGAGAATTAATGATACTCTAACATGGATGTTTCCTAAACCACATTTAAAGTGCAGCAACACTTGGTAGTCTCCTAAACATCTCTAAATTCTACGGTATCCTAAAAGGACACGTATTTTTTTCTATTTCCCTATTTTTCCTTATTCCTTTCCCTACCTTTTTATAATCTCCTTTCTAAATATTCCTTTTATTGGACTTGTTTTGTTTCAATACTTTCCTATCTTTGTACAAACAATTGCTTACCTGCTTCATTTTCATGATAGCTATATGAACCTAAAGATCTTCAATTGATGTTTTAAATACTACTATTAAGTCTTAAGTATTCAAAAGAAGTGGAAATGGTTGGCACCTAAAATGTGACATAGACTATACCATGATTGCAATATTAAACATAAAAGAAAAAGACATTCATGATATAGATACACAGATACATGGAAACTTAAAACTGAAACTGGCCAATAGATGATTTACAGTAAGTCAATTATGTGGTTAATTTATTTACAACAAATACAAACCCTTTAAAATCATTCAATTTCACTTATGTCAAGATCATCCTCTGAATCCCATGAGTGCACTGTTGCTTTCATCTTACCGGTTGTAGCTTTAGATTCTCTATGATGACCTCCCTCCGAAGCACTTACAGAACCCCAGAGGCTGGTGGGGACTGTATTGGATGAGTCACTCACACTTTGTAAATGCTGCTGACTTCCACAGGGAGAACTTTGATCAGTGTTTGAATACCCTAAAATCCCCCCACCCTCATGGCTAGTGCCTGGTACAGTGGTGCCACCCATGACATCCACAGCCCCTGCTGGTTTGTTCTTTTTGCGTCCACTCAACTGAAGCTCAATGGATCGAGTGAGGTTGCTTACCATCTCTCCACTTGCTTTTTTCAGTTTAATTTGCTTTGTTTCAGGTGAATTCCAACTGTTGCCACTGATAATGTGCAAGTCAGCTGATTCTGCTGATATATTCAAACTGTCAGTTCTTTTTGGTGGTTCTTTTTTACAGTTTTCATATTCTGGTTCAGAATCCCATTCAGATTCACTCTCCTCAACTTGCCCATAGGTTTTGTTATCGAAATAATTGCCCTGTTTTGGTCGTGCACCTGACTCCACTGTTAGGGGCTCATCCCTAAACAGGTTTCTTGTTACAGACTTTGAGGTCTCATTATGAATTTCTATCTGAGCACTACTTGACTCTTCTGATTCTGTCTCTGTTGAACTGTCAACTTCAGATTCAGCCTTTTCTTGTGAGACAGAAGAAATTCTCCTTGTTCCTGAAATGACTTTGACATCATCATTTGATTTATTACTGGAGTGGAACATATCTTTAACACCCAGCTTCATAGACTCACTTGTTTTTGACACAGTTGAAGAGAGAACCCGTGACTGCTCCTTAACTCTTGACCGAACATTTTTCACAACTCTTGAAAGGACACCTGACTGTTTTCCTTTGCCTTTATTACCATTCAGCATTTCTGAAAGTGGCTGGATTTCAGATATATCTTCGGCATTATAAATTTTGTCATCAACCTTAGCTCTTATCTCATTTTCCAATCTTTTCCTTAAATCTAAGAAATTATTGTATTTTTCCTCAAACTTCCTTCTTTCTTTTCTCAGATGCGATAAACAAGAGGTCAAAATTTCTGATTTTATGCCGGTTGTTGATGGACCTATTCCTAATGATGACAACTTTGAAGCAAGGACATCTGATGTTGCCTCCCGCATCTGATTCCACAACTGTGGATTGTCTTTCAACAAAGTTTCTAGATTCAATGATTCAGATGACCTGTCATCTTCACAAAGACTTTTATCATCTTCAGAAGAATCAGAAGATGAATGTTCAGAATGAAAGTTATTTTCCTTTTGCATTTTTCGTTCCTGAATTTCTTCTTCGTTTTCTGTATTTGAGCTTCTTATCTGAAATCTTTTCACCTTCAAGTTACTTTGGTTCCAATGTGATGTATCAGTTTCACTCTCTGATTCTGACTCAGTATCTGAGTCACAAGTATCCATATGATGTATATTTGACTCAATTCTAGGGTCAGAATGTTCTGATATTGGTGAAGTCCCAGGGAGTTCATGTATCATGGATGATGGTTTAGTAGCTTTGTTTAGTACTGGTGGTTTTCTTCTTGTTGGGGTTCTAGGGGATGGTGGAGGTTTCTGGGAAATAATTGCTATTGAAGCCTCTTGTTGAGCTATATCCTTCATCATCTCCCTTAGCTTGATTTTTTCAAACTTTAGTTTTTCCTCATAATCACTTTGTAGAGATTCTTGTATTTGTTTTAAAGAATGCTTGTGATTTTTCTTCTGTTCACTCAGTTGTTTCTTAAGTGCCTGGAGTTCATTTGAAAATCCATCCACAACATCCTCACTCCTTTCTTCTACTCTATTATTCTCAGTCTGATTTTGGATCTGTGCTTGCAAGAACTTCAACTCTTCTGCTTGCTTTTTGATGACTTCTGCAAATCCCTCTGGATCAAATGAAGGAACTGTGTTTCTGTCTCCCTTTTGAAGGTTAGCAATCTGTTCACTTAACTTCTCGAGATGGCTTTTATATGATTTTTCCATATCATCTTTTTCTTCCCAAGCTTTCTTAACTTCCTCTAGCCTTCTTTCATTTTCTGTTTCTAATGATCTCTTTTGTTCCTCCATTTCTTTCATAATCTTCAAAAAATTTTCATTCATCATACTGAATTTTTGTTCAATTTCTGCCAATCTAAATGAATCAACATCATTAGTCTTTGAAGAAATCCCAGTGGGTGCAGACTGAAGGGGAGTAACAAGGCTGTGAGGTTGCTCATGGTTTTTAGTTTCAGAGTTAATTGTTGGACCCACAAACGAACCTGACACAGCTGAGGGCATCTGAGTGACCTGTGGGATTGGGACACTGCTGGCTTGAGTAGGGTGTTTCCTCCACAAATGGGACTGGAGAAAGTCTTGTCCACGAAAAGTTTTAGGACACAGAGGGCATTTGAGAGATTGGAATATACCATTAGCAAGTGCAAATGAGTTAATACATTTTACAGTTTCACGCATATTTTTGTTTGTAATTTTCATTTTCTTGGCTTCTTCAACCTGTTCAACCAATTTTGCTTTCACCTGTAGAAAATTAAAATCTGTTACTTCTCACTAATAAGAGAACAGCTGAAGAGAACATGCTAAAAACAAAATAATTATACTGGGAATCTAAATTAACAGAAATATATTAGAAAAGACAAAACTAGAACCAACCCCTATCCAGAGAATTTCTATAATCATATTGTAAAATTCAACAAAGTCTGTGGTATAAGAAATCAATATATGTGATGTAAAATAATCATTTCACATTGTTAAGTGGAACAAAAAATACTAAGATTTAATAAAGAATAAATCTTAGCATTACTAGTAAGGTGCACTAACTAGAAGTACCTATGAAAAGATTTTGCCCACAGTATAGTGCACTAAACTAATGTGTCTTGCTTGATAAATGATACTGTTTCTCTCCATAACTATGCTCATTACCTAATGCCCAATCCTGGGTTCATCTGGAACTGACCTTAACCAGAATAGCAATGACATCAGTCAATGGATTATCTTTCTTCGGTAACATTACATATCAAGTGATCTTCAGCAGTAAATGTATTTTAGGCTTTTCCATCCCGTATTTATCTTGTATAATTTTTTCTTCTTCCTGCCCCTTCAAAAAAAATACATAAATGTACGAGATATTCCTTTAATTTCAGTTTGAGATAATTAATTTCTCTTAATCTCTTTTCTTTTTTATAACATAAATCCTCAGCAAATCTTCCTTCATTATTTACTTAAAACTATTTGTTATGCTCCTACAGGAAAGTCACTGGCCCATTAAACAAACAACTGATCTGCAAATTCACTGAGTACATTTTCATATTTCTAAAGCTTTTGGAAATATATTCTATTCTAATTCAATACTTCCAATCTACAATATTTTTAAAACTAAGCATGTTAAAAAATGCAAGAAGGTAAAATCAAAGACAACAGAGAAAAATGAGATAAAACATAATGAAAGTGATTGGAATACACAAGCATTCAATTTCAGAAGGGATCTGTACAGATTTTTCATATCAAGAACAAACAGTGAAGAAAAGAAGAAATTATTTAGATTATCATACCAAATACTTTCACATAAAAACACATTTAATGGGCATGCAAATGTAACAATGCTTACCTGTTGGTATTTTTCTGTAATTTGTAGGACCTCTTCTTGGGACTCCTGAAGCTGAGTCTCTAGAAATTCTTGAGAAAGGAAGAGATACTGAATTATGAGCTGAGCTAGGCGGAACATCTTCAGGAGGTTTCGCTGACCTGCACTGGTTCTGACATCAAATTCTGATTCCACATCACAGAAAGTAACATGCGATAGATTTTCTTGGAGAACTTCCATGCTACATCCTGATGACAATTCGTGAAGATCTACAGAAGCAAGTTTGTGCCAATCCACCCTTTCCCGTCGCTGGGAGGGAAATTCTACAGCAGATGGAATGGCTACAGCCCCAGTGGGTGACATTGCTCCTAGCCTTGTCTTCATTGTGACTGATTTGGCATAGTTTTGAGAGATGTATGTGCCTTACAACTTATCTGGATATAAGTATAAAAACAACCATTAAAACAGCATCTTTCCAATTTATTCAATTCTAAATGTAATATTAGAGTTTTTCATGTAATACACTCAAGCTAACATAAGAAGTGACCATACAATTGTAGCTTGTGCAAATGATGCAAAAACAAAATAATGCACAAGAACAGACAATTTCTGCTCATAAACGATCCACCATTTGAGAAATATCAGATAAAATGCCCATACAACCTTGAACATATGTAATATTTAGCAGCAAATGATGCAGGGGTAGGAGGCTGCTCTGACTCTCAGTCTCTATAATCCAAAGTACCAATCTGTCGAGAAAAAAGTGAAGAGGGAGGGGAGAATTTACTTTTCACATGTGCCTGATCATCTTCCAATTAGAAAGAAAATCTACTCTGGGCTGTATTCACTCAATGGGATGTATTCACTTTGTCCAATTACTCATGGCATTTCACTGTCATGTTTCCTCCTCACACATGCCCCACAGCCATCAACTTGTCTTGCATCACACAGGTCACTAGGTGACCCAACTTCACTTGGGAAGTTAGAGCAAAAGGATGAAGGCATGTGATGAGTCTACCTTAAAAACATGTTTTTCATAAGTTTAAAGGTGACTATGAAAGCATACTCTCTCAATTTCCTTAACCCATGAAATATTACCATGGTAGTCTATTTGGAGAGAATAATCTATCCAACATGAAAATCTCTTAAAGCTACCAAAGGAAGGACTAGAATCTGAAAGTTAAGTCTCTCCTGGAAAAAAACAGTCTGGGAGACCTCTTTAACTAAGGTCCACAGCCATCCCTATTTTCTAAGGACTATGTTTCATTAATATAAGATATATACTCCTTGCAATTAACCATAAACAAAAGCCCTTTAGGATTCAGGTTATGGAGTTTTATATCATATTGTAAGATCTGAGAATTAAAATAGCTTTGATAGAGAAATACTTCTCATTCATGTATTGTACCTTAAATTCTTTCGTTGGCAAACCTTAGCACCTACCCTAACCATCTTGAGATCAAAACAATAGGTAAAAAAAGATTAAGGACAGTTATAATGCAAAAAAAAATATACATGCTTTTAAATATATATTACCTAATTCATCTTTACTTAACCCCATATTTTCCTGACTTTACTACTGTGGCCTTGTGTTATATTCTTGTGAGATATAATAAGTTATATCATGCTATGCAAATATTTCTATGAGCACAACTAAGTATATGATGCACTTACAACATAAGTAGACATTTAAAGCTAGTTTCGTTGCGGATATACGCTGAAAAATGACCAATTTTATGTATGTTTCACTTATACGTTTAATACCCCACATTTTCTATAAGAATGATAAAATGATGTTCCATATCACACTCCTCGCTCTCATATTACTCATACTACTGTCCCAACTAAAGAAAATCAGTGATGTCTCTATGTGGTTCAGGTGATGAACCTAAACAACATAATCACCAAGTATAATACTAGTATTCTTATCAAGGCAATATATCATAAATTAAGAAGTTTTAAATTCAACATTAAGACAACAAAGCTTAAACATATATCAGTTTTAACTTCATTTCAAACACACTGGCGATATGATGAACATCATTATCTTGGCCTTGAATCAATTATAAGGGCTGGATGTACTTACGTCCTTGTGACATTTCTGAGCTTTTATTACTGTCGAAAAAATAAATAACCGCCACTCTCAAAACTCAGTTTCCGACATGATCACCTTTTGTTTATATTTACAAAGTTTGGAATCCATGGCGACCATGATACAGCTTTAGAAAGTATATTCATTTAAGTGTGATTACCAATGACCTTCCGTATATACTCAGTCATATAACGTTATGAGTAAATGATAACCTGCTTTCTTGATATCAGTTTTCATTCAGCTACAATAGTAGAATGAGATTTGAAAGCTGTTCTCGCTTTGTAATGAGAGCTTTTCTGCCTGCTGATGTGAAGAGAGTAACTAAGTGTTAGTTAATTAATTTCATATCAGAAAACACCGCGCGTATAACCCATCAAATAACGGTATCCCAAATGAGAGAAGAGTGAGGGGTGACCTGATCACAACTAAGTCTTGGAAACAAACATGTCACAGACAATTTTTTTTCTTCGAGGGTTATAGGGATAGCAAGATGTGAGAAACGTACTTTTATAATATAAGACCAGGTTGATTCAGACAGCATACATGAATTTAAAAGTTTGTGCGATAGTAGAGAACGTTCAATAGATGGGGCCCCACGAATGTAGAACCCTCCTGGTCATATTTTAGAAATAAGTAATTTCATTGCTGCTGGGCCCGGACTTTGCTCCTTTTTTTAAACGCTGCTTCACATTTCTTTGTCCTGGCAAAATACATGTACACTGAAGATACATAGATACACAATCTACCATAGATAAGGTTCCGTAGACATTCTTATTACAAATGAAATATTTTTGCGTAGTCCCAGAATTTCTTTTATTATGTTCCTGCAGCTTCAAGGCTGAGCACACAGGGACAGGGAAATGTTGGAGGACTCCTTTGAAGTGAAAAGGTTTACCTAAATAAGACTGTACTTATTTCTGTCCATTGATAGGTTGCTTCTCGCTCGCTGTAAGCACTTACAGGCTCAGTCTGGTGACACGCTTCCGTACATGCGGACAGTAATTCATAATATTTCAGGAAGTCTATACGTCATATAATTATCGAGAAGGTACAGAAGACCAAAAAAAAAAAAAAAATGTATTTAATATTATTTCCTTAAGGAATACAAACCAAATTTCTGGATGCATCAAGATCCGGATTTCAATATTGAACGTACTGTTATGTCAACAAAACTTCCAAACAGGTAACCTCTGATAATTTGGTGTCAAAGTATTAAGAAAATGAAATAAACTACACACAGAACGAAAGAAGAGGAATGAGTAGAATCTTGGGAGCTGATTCAGACATAGAAACACTGAATTATAGGATTTTTCATGGAAGGTAAAAATATGCCCATACTACTCTGTGAATTTTTCTTTGGTATTCATTATTTTGCCAATATGTCAGCACGGGTGGATCTAAAGGTATCATACCGATATTATTCGCTTCTTCATTTGCCGAACTTATTACAGCAGGTATTGGCTTTTCCTATGAAGGATTTTTTTTTTTAAATATTGAGTTTTATACAAGTATTAATGTTGATGAGGGAAAAGTTGAATCTCTATTTAACAAATTCTAGCAGGAACCATTAAAGAGCTCATACCCAGTGTAGTCCTGAAATAGAGGGAAAGTAATAAGACAAACTAGTTGAACCAATTAAATGCACCCTCAGTGGCCCATCAACTTTGCTTAACCACAGAGTAATGCAGAGATAAATTGTAGTTACAAAAATTGAACGAGATACCTGATGAAAATATGGTAATGCTAACATCTGCAGATGTCATTTGACCCTCACCCCAGTGCTGATTTATTGACATATTTGTGATATAGTACCCACTGTGTTTTTTTTTCTGGGATATGTACTTAATTTTTATTATTTTTTTGATATTCAATCAAACAAGTATTAATGAAGACTTTGCATTGCACTAAAGAAGGAAAAAATATGTAAATATGTAGCTTAAAGTCATGCTGAATGTCTCTTTGGAATATCATTGATTTCATTTTGTAATTATTTTGCTTTTAAGAAGAATTACAGATATGTATCCGTTAGAGCACCTCATTTTTTAATGATTTTATGCATGCCAGTATACTTTACGTGCCTTCTTACTTTAAGTGTGAGAAATGGGTTGCTGTTCTTGGTGTAGTTTAGATATATAACGTAGTTATCAAGATGCAGTAACACATTATGGAAATAATTTCCTAGATTTATTATATATATTTTTTCCATTCTGTGTTTCAGAATTTGGGCTGTTGTACTACATACTGGTGGTGCCTTTGTCACTGCCAGTAGTGCTCCTCCTGCTCTACATCAGATGGCTTGGATGGGAATTGTATACAAATAATTGAAAAAATGTGTAGAGACATATGAATAAGAAATGTGATATGTACAACTTGATGCATTCTTCGAGAACATGAATACAACAGAAATATTCTTTGGTAACCAATGAAGATCTTAAAAATCTTATCCCAAGACCTTTTACTGATAACCATTCTGTACTTAGAGTTTTTTCATTACCATAAATATGGCAGATCATATATCAGCTTCTGATCTAAGCAAAGATACAGCCATTGCAAGTGTGGCTCTGGATTCTGATCAGGCAGTACCCCTATCTTTTGAAAGATTGTCTCTTTCTAAAGTTAGAATACCAAAAACAGTTACTAGAAGGCAAGGTCATTATCCAGTGCCAGCTACTTCACTTGCAGAGGGCTTTGACAACATTGAATCACCAGTATCTACCTTGGTGTCATCAGGGAACAGCCATGCAACTCCTGTTTCAACCCAGGTAGATGATTTAGTAATGAAAGTAAAGTGTGAGTCATCTGTGCTTTCTGCTGAATGTACACCACCAAACAGAGATGTAGGTGAAGATAGAAGTCTTGAGGAGAATCTGAGTCAATCTTCTCATACTCCAAATGGGACAAATGATGAACCTACAAATGTTTTAACCTCACTTAGCACCAGTAGTGGAGTAGATTCCAGTACCATTGTTATTGGAGAAGATGTTACAGGTTGTGTAGTGGTTAACTTGCAAGGCAACATGGTAGTTCAGGAACATCCTTCAGCTCAGGGTCCCTCAGGATCATATCTAGTAGATGAGCAACTTCTTGTACAGGTCACCCAGGAGCAGGGGCCTGGAAACACACAGTCAAGTGAACCTCCAAATGGTTCTAGAATACATGATGGAAACCCTTCCCTTTTGAAAGGAAATAAAGATGATTCCATTTTTAATGCTTCTCCTAGGAAGGATACATCTAGAAAGCATAAGGAAGGAAAAAATGTAGCTGATATGAATACTAAATTCAGTGATGGAACAAAGCCTAAGGCTCTGTCTAATTTTGAATCAAGATGGAATTTCCACAAAGTTTTTGTAAAGTCTGAATGTCCTTTGATTACCAAAGCATCACCAGATGACATTATGGTAGAAGGTGAGAGTGAACCAGAAGACATAGGCAGACCAAGGAGAAAGTCTGCTAAAAAAGCAAGACTAAGGTGGAAGAATACTCATGATGTTGATAACATTGGAAAGATTGGTGTAAAGAGATCAAAATGCATGCATTTTCTTTCAAGAGATAAACTTGCCAACAAAACAGAAAAAAATGTGGTAAGTACAATGTGGGAGACTTGCAGAGCCTTCACTTATGCTATGTCTTTTAGTATCAATGCTCTTTATAATTTTCCTAGTGTTAGGTAATAGTAATTTGATTTATCATAGTAACCCAAAATTTAATATTTGTTAAAATTCTTATTGGAAATTAAGATTTTATTGTTAGTTTTATTCAGTCTAATGTGCTTAAACATTTCTAAAAGGGAAAGGGAAAGAAAATATGTTTTGATTGTCACCACCCACCTGTGGAATTTGTGGTAGAGTAGTTGCAAACTTAATCTAGGATTCATGATACTAGTACAAAGCTCAGACCATAGTGGTAAATACGCGCTCATCTCTTAATCCAAGTTCGAGTAAGTCATCTTGTCAATGAAGGTAAACTACAGGATCTAAGTTGTACAGCTTTCAGGGTATTTTGATTTATCTATCGTGGGTTAACGAACAAAGATAGATAGGTGCTTCACTTTCATACTGTACCAGCACCTTCATGCTGTAACAATTTATAGTACTGTACCTTCATACTGTTGCATTATACATCATGGCCTTACCTTGATCCAGCCCATCCCTAAGAAAGGAGACTGCTCTATTTCTTTGAACTGTCTCTCCATTGCTCTCATTTCTGTTGTCTTCAAAGTCTGAAACTTTCCTAATCTCTCACATTCCGTAACACTCAGAATCTTACCTCCTTCAATCTTACTGCCTATATGGATTTAACAGTGCTAGGTCTCCTGGTCATTTCCCTTGTATGACTCACCTCTGGTCCCCTTCTCTTAAGGATTTTGCTGAAATTTTTAACATGGCCTTTGACATCTAATCATATGAGAGAGTGTGTCACAAGTCTTTGTTTTCTAAACTTCCTTGCTTTGGTTTTTGTTTTCTTTAATGCATGGGTTCCTGTTCAGGTGTCCCATAGTAGTAATCAGTGATGGAGCAACTTTCCCATCTTATCCTTTCAACAGTGATGTCCTTTAGGCTCTCTTTCTTCTGTCCATTAACAATCATTCTTTAACTTCTAACTGTACAGATGTCACCTCACTTTCTTCTAATACATGTTCTTTTTTCTTCTGAACATATTTCCTCTCTCCCTTCAAACCCATGTAACATCTCAGAATAAGGAAACAATAACGTAGTTAAATATGATTTTGCTAACTGCAAAGTTCCTTATCCCTTTCTAAGAGCCACTCTTCCCTTCAATTCAACTTCAGAACATCTTAATTCAACCATGTAATGACAGAGATAAGTTGGGCTTAAACATTTCTCATAATACAACAAAATATGTAAATGTTATATCATGGAACACATATGAATAAAAGACAATGATACTCATAATGACCTCATAGGAGGTCAGAGATGAAAGTGAAGACACTGCAATTTGATGTCTGATAAAGGTCAAGTGAAAATGATTGAAGTTAGATGGTTGCTTGCACTGCCCCATTTTCATGATATGAATTCATTGGCCTAGTTGAGTAGGTGTATATTCATTTAGTCCTCTGAATGGGCACATGCTGGCTCCCATGTTTTGTGATGATTTGGGCAGAAAATGGTGTTTTACTTTCCCCTTTGAGCAAGGGCTCTGTTGACTTATGAGATTTTCTAAAAAATGTTTTCAGATGAGCAGGCTATTTTTTTGAACAAAAATTCTAAAGGTTTTGGAAAAATCAATTTCTGAATTTAAGTTGGTTATGAGATGGGTTCGGTTTGGAGAGTTTCAGTTAAGGAAGGTTTTACTCACAAGATGTGCCTTTTGTTTGAAAAGTGAAAGCATTATGTTGAATCCACTCCTCTTTTTTCTTGCTTTAGGAGTTTTTGTTATTTGTCAGGATCTCATGGTAAATGAGCAGTCGATTCAAGATCTTCCAGTGTGGGCCCAGCGCCTCACTTCTGTGCGAGTGTTAGATAATAAGTGGGTAGTAGGAGTAGCATCCTCCAGTGCAATACTCCAGCAGACTCTGGAAGGACACTCCCGAAGTGTTCTGTGTGACTACATTAAAAGGTACTTGTAATTGATACCATACACTCTAGGTAATTGAGAGAACTTCTTCAATATCATCTTGAAATATTTGATATAAGATAAGCAAGCAAACAACAATACCACAGACTTCAAGAACATTTTTGTAGCCTTTGTTTTTTTGTAAAATTTTATTTAATGCGTTAATGTGGCAAACAGTGAAAAGCACAAATACAGTAAGTCTAGAAGTGATGTAGAACTTTCAGTATTTCTGTTTTTGATTACAAACAGCTATAAAATAATTTGTAATTACCAACAGCCATCCGAGCAGTTTGCAGCAGCGTCACCGCACAAGATTACAGGCTAGTCGTATAATGTGGCATCATCAGCGAATAAAATTTGATGGGGTACCTTTTACCATTCTTTCCTCTGATGATCTGAAGTGTGCATTTGGAATGAACTATAAGATTAAGGTAAGTTTTCTAGTGCAAGTGCTTAATTTCAAGAAAAATTCATGTTGAAAAGGGAAGAAATGTTTTCATATATGAAATGCCATCTGTAGCCTATTGTTTTTCAATGTTTGGTCTGTACCTGAGTTCTTGAAACCCACTGTTCTTAGCACAATGTCTACCAAACTGACCTTGTAGATGTAGTGTACAAAAGTAAAGACTGTCACTGGAAAGATTTAGTCTAAGAAGGTACATAAAGATTTTCATGATAGAAATGTAGTCTACAAAGGTTTAAAATATTATCTTTGTTCTGAAATACTATAATTCTTACTGAAAGTTGACATCTGAGTCTTTATTGCCATTATCTTAGTGGTTATGATATGATTCAAGATAGTATGAAGACATCAGATGCATAAATACCTTGAGCATAACAGTGTCATCATCCATGGGGATAAGGAAGAAAGAGGACTACCCACGTATCTTCTGCACTTCATAGAAGGCATCTGAGAGGGACAGGAGTGTGAGGCTGGAGATCTTTTCCCCCCTGTATTCAAATGAAGGAACATAGGAAAACGCTGAATGAGAATCTTTTATCCCCTAAGGCTCAGTCAAATATTCTTGACACTACCTCACTCTTGCGGAAAATAGTTTATGAAAGAAAGAAGTTTCATTGTATTAGAATGTTCATACAAGGCTTTGACTCTTTTGTTTAGGGTTGAACTTAAAATTGTGGTAGTACCCACATCTATGTCATAGCATGTGCCTCTTTATCAAAAGCTGTTGAATGTTTTTAGATAAGCTAAATAATTTTGGCCCATAATAGTTTCCCTTTTCCTTTTTCATGCTGGAAACTAGCAAAAAAGAAGATGTCTACTTTCATTTACTTTCAGAGAAAAGACTCAGAGAACACAGCAAAAAGTAAGCAACAGAGAGATCGTTTAGAGGAGGATTTTGTGCAAGAAGAAGGAATTAGTGAACATACAGAAGACTCAGAGAAAAGGAAAATTAACCAAGTCAAAGGAGAAATAAAAGACATTGTGCCCAAGAAGCGATACAAAGATGTTACCTTTACCTCATGTACTGCCAAAATCACTGTGAAACTTATTATCAAGTGAGTACATAGCATGTCTTTGTAACCATTTTGACAACACTACCATATGCCAATGACTCAAGATGTATAATTTCTATGTGAGCATAATGTGCAGAAGGGATTTTGTATGATGATGAATAGCATGATGATTTATTTTAAAACAAGCAATTACCTGCCTTTTAATTAGTAGTCTCCATGTGGTTCAAATGCTGTTTTGCTACCATTAAGAGTTGGTACTTATTCTCCTGTGGTTTGTGCTTTTCCATTGTGTCCTGTTGGTTGAAGCTGATGTCAGTTTTTGTTTTGTTTTATTTCATTCTTGTGAAGTCAACGTTTGAAAGAGGTTTTATTTATGATTGTAATGAGACCATATTAAAGCCTCATCTTGGTATTTTTAGCTACAAGTGTATTAGTGAAGCTGTGTACCCTTGGGGGAGATTACAATCTTTGAATATTTAAATTTTCCAGGTTTTTTGTTTTGTTTTCATTTTTAATCTTTTTATTTTTATTATTTATACAGGTACCCAGGCTATGCAGTTTCACATAATGCTCTGGCTTCAGAGCGGAAGGTGATGCTGAGAGCTCTCCGAAGGAACATGAGTGAAGGTTTGACATTAGAGAAGGAGGAACTTTACCATGTAACTCTTCCGTTAAGCTCTGTTCACAATCATCCATTACAAGGTAGATCACGTAGCATCCATCCTTCCATCACAAGTAAAATTAAAGAACTTGTAGGTGAAGGGGTTACTGCACCTAAGGTTATAAAGGGCATTCTCGACAACCATGTAGAGATGCAACATGTTGGTGATGTAGTGGTTCCACAGCCAGATGACAGAGCTTATTATCCCAGACTTAAAGATATAGCTAATCTTGTTTATACACTTTGTAAGAAAATGGGTATATCAGCCAAACGGAAGGTTTCCAGTGATCAAACCACTTTTGAAACAATTCAGAGAAAGAAAAGAAAACATAGGAGAACTAGATCTAATGGTGAAAATGAGGTGATGTGCTCTGATAATGTCATATCAGATAGTATGCCCTTGCAAGCCTCAACATTACAGGAGGCAGTGCAGACATTCTGCACAGATGAACCAGACAGAGGCAACCTTGGTGGCTTAGAGGGACGAGAATGCATATCTACAGATGTAGCACCAAGGGATGAATCAGAGGTTTCAAGCTTGGCAGAAATGGTTCGAGGACAGCTGGATACCTTGCGCAGCCTTACGTTCTCCCTCCATGAAGCAGGAAGCCTTCAGGAAATGTATCATTCCCTTCAAGTCATCCTGAACCAGTACATGAATAACAACCACCACACATTGCAAGAAGGAATAGCAGAAGCACCTCCCACTACGGCTTTCATCATACAAGACCCATTGGTAGATCCATTATCTTCAGCAGCATCACCTGCTCAGGGAATGCCAGAATCAACAGCAGAGCATTTAGTAATATCTGAGAGAGATGGAACTGGATCTGGAATTGCAAATAAACCTAGAAATACTCAGAATATTGGCAGTCAACATGTGCGTCAGTTACGGCCCCCAGTAGCACTCCAGTGCCTGACAACTAATGTTTTACCTACTCTTGCAGTGTCACAACTTCCTAGATCAACCAGTCAGAACCCTCATCAAACTCACACACACATTGTTACATCTGTCCCTCACAGTGGAAATAATCAAGCAACAGCTACAATACCACCACCAACTTATCAAACCTTGGGACCAGCTATACAAGATGGTTCTCCTACCCCTGTTCATTTGTCACTTCCACCGTACTTCTATTATGTTCAAGAAGTTACAGTTCCAGAGTCTAGCCAAAATTGGACATACACCACCTCATCATGAGCTTGTGATTTTATGTATTATGGGATCTGTCTAACAATGTTGTGTCAGAGTTTAAAAAATGGGCTATGTTAAAGGATCATGAATTAATGAAGGAAGTTACCTTGTAATGCTTGATGAAACAAAAGCTTCAGTGTCTGGATGCCAAATGCCTAGCTTTTGATTTATTGTACAGTGTTATAGTTTTTATGGTTGTGGGATTTCAACAGTAAGAATAAGCAAGCTCTTTTCAAATTAGGTTGTAAATAGAATAGACTAATCAGTATTTTAGTCATGGATATCTTCTAGTTGGATGCAGAATTTCCAAAGAATATTTTTTATACTGTATTTGTCCTGCAGGGATAGTACTCAATTGATTACTGTACAAATATGTAATTTTGTTTGATACCAATCTCTTCATATCATGTATTTTTCTTCTGACTTCATTTAATCTGATCTCTGCTTCTCTATATTTATGTGTCAGTCATTTCCCTCACTTTTCAGTGTTGTCACTTTGCAGCTGGTGTTTATTGCCTATTCATTTTGCAGCTTGTTAGTGCATATCCCACTAAAAGTTTTTGTATTTTGTGCTTCTGATTATTGCCTACTTTTCATTTTGCATTGAATTACAGTTTTTTCATTATCTCCTTTGTTCTTCTTGCTGATAAATTCTTTTTACCTGTTGTTTTCTTGAAATTGGTTAATCAGATATCAGTGGAGAAAAATAGATATATCACATGCTTATTATGTGTGTCACTGAGTTTGATGAGCTTTGGCCACTTAGTGGGTGCCGTTACAGTCTGTAAGGGTGTTTTCATGAATCAGATGCCCAGTCAGCCTTCAAAATGTCCAGTCACTTGTCAAGACTTGAAAAAGTAGCTGGTTGATGATTAAGGATCTTTACTGATGATATGGTATGATTAATTTTGTCATTGGATAAGGCAGCTAGTCTCAAGATCATTGATCTTTTGTGATATATTTTTCACTAAATTTCATAATCAGTTTGCCCCAGGTCTGTAAAGAGCTGCCATAATAGTGTTGCTGTCACAGGCAAAATGGTTACATTCTGCTAGGCTTATTATCCAAGCCAGTGTTGCTATGATCAGCTCGTCTTCTGTTTACTCCAGTTCTTGCTGACAGGATGTTGAAGTTATATTCTGGCATTAGTTTGAGAATTGCAGTTGGTACTTATAGATTAACCCCTTAATGCCTATAGAAAGATATTTATGTGAGCTGAGTGATGCCTCTAGATGGATATTTATGCATTGAGGTTCATGCCTCACTTTTAAGACTGCACACTGGGTCATGACTGAGGTGGTTGTGCAAAATAATTCCTCCATGTTACTTTTGAGAGAATGTACTTGTACTCTCTTTACCTTCTTCCATTTTATTTCCCATTTGTTATCCCATTGATATTCAAATCATCCAAATTGTTCACCTCTGTAAGTACTAGTCACAATAATCTTTCCTTCTGGGGACAATATTAAGTTTGAAAGATGAACTTTCATGGTTTTTTGTTATATCATCCTATCATCATAGCTCTACACCCAATTCCTATGGGTGTATTAGGTATGTACTGCCTCTGAAATCTCTCAAGCACATCCGAAACCCATGCCCAGTCTATGAAAGTGAAGCATAGACTTCCACATTTATGAAAGTGCTCCATATATTTTTTTATTTGTTTTGTTAATTCATTAAGTGAGACTAATGTCTCCATTCAAATTCATCTTCATACTCTTCAGTGTATCTGATCCCATCATTCCCCTAAGCATTTTCATGTGAAATATCCTTAGCCCATTTTAGTTTTGTCTGCTTATTTCTGTCTCTTCTGCAATCTCCTTCTCCTGCTTGTACTTTGCTATATGTTATACTGCCATATATCTTCTTGAACTACTTATCATCTGCCATATGTTCTACATGGCTGTACCATCCCAAAATACTGTCACATACTTTTTCCTAATGATATCTTCACACCACACATCCTCACATTCTTTATTCCATATATCATCTTACTTCCATTTATACCGTGCAAGTTATACTTCACTGCTTTTCTCACTTTTAACCATTTTGACCTATATAAACTTGCATTGCATTTTCATATATCAGAGTTGTGGCAGATGCTTCTTCATGCAGCCACTTGCTCACTCTGCACCTAGTTTTTTTCTAGTAGAGATTTCAGTGCACCTCCAACTTTTCTCTTTAGTATGGCTCTGCTTTCAAATTAGATTTTCCCCTCTTCCATTCTTAGTGAACTTTACTCCAAAATATCTAACTCATCCATGATTTCTAGTTCTTCACTTTGCAAAATATTACATTGTTTTCCCTACACATTTACTTTTTTTTTCTTTTTTTTCGATCACTTTCAACAAGGAACTCAGCTTACTCGTAAGGTGATGACAGAACTCAGCATGTTTATACTTAAATCAGATCCCAAGCATTACATGCTTGATCATTGTTTTGTTTTGTCTCACCTTGTTCTTTAAATTTGTTTGTATAGGAATTACCTGTGGGGCAAAATAATGTAGGGTAGTTTAATGTTTCTGAAATAGTGTTTTGTCCAATGATTAAAAAACATGGTTCCTCTGTTTTGTTCAAAAAATGTACCTGGTATCACCAAAATACCCAATCTGTCATGAAAATACTCCTGTGCAGAGCTAGCCAAGCTCGCTTTTAAAAAAAACTGCTCAAAACTAAATGCTGTCAATTCTTCCTTTCTTATTATTTATTCCAGTTAAACAAAGGACACTTATCTTTTATGTGGAGGACTCCTGTCACATCTGTGGTAGCTCTAGCTCCATGTTTTAATTTAAGTGTAAAGCGGTACAGCTTTTCAACTCTTCAATCCAACTTAAAAACTTTATCCATCCACTTTTTTTGTGCTGCAGTGTTGGTTCTCTTTTCTTTTGTTATCACTTTTGTTTCATCTCCCAAAAGAAGGCTGTTTGTGTTGCGTGTGTATTTTTGTCACTGACAAAATGATCAGTAGAGAAATGTCCTGTATTTCATTTTCAAAATCTTTGTAGTGTTATCTACAAGTTATAACAATATAAAGATAGAAAATCTTATTACTTGTTCACTGATAATTATAATTCTTGTTCGTGGGTGTAGCTATTGTTTCTAAACCATATATTTAAGAGCAACTGTTGAGTGAAATGTACTGTTAGATTTGATATCAGAAATCTCTTTTGCAATGTTTTTGTTGTTCAGGAAAGTTGACATTGACTAAATGACTGTAAGTGATGAGGCATACAGTAACATTCCCAGGGGTGGACTAACAGCAACCTGGGCTCTCAAGCCAACTGGGGGCTCTGGGTTCCCTTGTTTTCAATTCTTGTATACTGACTCTTTTTCTCTGTCTCACCCCAAGGCCCAGATCCTCTGTCCATGCCTAATTACCTGACTGCTCAGTCTGTCCCGAATCATTTCTATATCTTTTTTGTGATCTGTCTATCATTCATCACTGACTCCATTCCTTATATTTTCATGGGGTGGATCAGATGCATACATATTATCATTCCTACTAGTTTTTGAAGGCTGGAGAGTAAGTGAATTTGTGTTTGAATAAACAGTATGTCCCTTATGCTTTAAAAGTAGTTTATGAAGTGTGTAATAACTTTTTTATGATAAACTTTGTAAAACAGCATTTAAAAATTGTCAGACATAAAGATTTATTTTTTAGATCCTTGGTTTGATTTTTTGTTTCATCAGTCACACTGATGAAAGATTATTTCCTAATGAGATAAAGAGATAGTGATAATCAGGAAATATGTGGATAAGTAGTTGCATGCAGAGTTAGGGGTAGAGCAATGACAATGATAAATTGAACCTCCTTTGATTGTCTGAATAAGTGGTGTACTTATTTCTATCTATCTATATTTTTGAAGCCATTCCACCAAGAACTCCCATGAATGGAGTGCCCATGGCAAAAGAGTCTTCACTTATCCCTCTCCTTACATCCCTCCCTGGGATACATCATTCCACACATTTTTCCATGTTTTCTCTCCCTCCAGTACTCATCTGCTTTATTTCCCTATGTTACATATAGTCTTTCTATCACACCAATCTCTTTAATCATATTATCAAACACTC